>VXBL01010260.1:659-18522 GCA_013400195.1 Aramus guarauna
GAGTAAGTGGGTCACACTGATCATACACCAGGCTTGAACTGGAAACCCCAGTCACCCAGGAATTCTGGAAGTCATCATGGACTGGCCAGAAGGCAAAGATTTCATAATGTCACCAGAGGAGGTAGCAACACGTGCTGAAGAAGCTCCACTCTATAATGAGCTGTCAGAAAATGAGAAGCAACATGCCCTGTTCACTGATGGGTCCTGTTATGTTGTGGGAAAGCATCAGAGGCGGAAGGCCACTGCAGGGAGTCCTATATGACATCACAGAAACTGCTGAAGGAGAAGGTGAATTGAACCAGTTTGCAGAGTGAAAGCTATCCAGCTGGCTTTAGACATCACTGATTAAGAAAAATGGCCAGTGCTCCACCTCTATACTGACTCATGGATGGTGACAAATGCCCTCTGGGGTGGTTACAGCAATGGAAGCAGAGCAACTGGCTCTGGGCTGCTCCATTGTGGCAAGATATTGCTGCCCGGCCAGAGAAGCTGGTTGTAAAAGTATGTCACGTAGATGCCCAAGTACCTGAGAGTCAGGCCACTGAGGAACATCAAAACAACTAGCAGGTGGATCAGGCTGCCAAGAATGAAGTGGCTCAAGTGGATTACGACTGGCAACATAAGGGTGAAATATTTATAGCTCAGCGGGCCCATGACACCTCAGGCCTCAAGGAAGAGATGCAACATACAGATGGGCTCGTGATCGAGGGGTGGACTTGACCACAGACATTATTGCACAGGTTATCAATGAATATGAAACACACGCTGCAATCAAGCAAGCCAAGAGGTTAAAGCCTCTGGGGTACGGAGGACAACGGCTGCAAGATAAATACAGAGAGGCCTGGCAGATTGATTACATCACACTCCCACAAATCTGCCAAGGCANCATCCGTGGGACTGCTTTTACTCAAGGACCTGGGTGCACTTGGTGGGTGATGTGGAAGGATGGGGAATTCTGATGTATACCTCAAAGGGATTTGATTTTGGGTGAAAATAGCCAATGATTGAAATTATATGATATTAATTGCTAAATAACCCTGCCATTGTATGTCATCACTGCTGCAATTGCTATATGCCACCTCAATGGTGTTACAGTAAGAATCACCCAAATTAATGAAGGATGAACTTTGATGAAAACAAGCAAAACCAGCCAGCCTATCTGCTCAGGGTGTTAATAGTAAACTACATGTTTGATTCACAACGTACAGGTACCTACTTCTTTCTAAAATGCAGGTCACAATATGGTATTATACCACATGGCACAAAATGTATCATGAAACCACAGAAATGGTTATGCTATATGGGACAAAAAGTGCCTTTTCGTGTGTTTTAACTGAAAGAAATCCTGAAAACATTTAGCATTTAGAGAGAAAGAGTATCTGTTCAGAGACGAAGTTCCTGGTTACTCTGATCTGTTCAGTTTAAGTTACTAATCTTCTCTACAGGGATACTTGTCTTACATCTCATTAAGAACTCTCAGTAACCACCACCACTCAAAAAATCCCACTATGATCTCTTAGTCCAAAATAAAACACATACCTACCTGTGTTTTGAGTGTGATCTTTTCCTTCTAGTTCGGGATTTTGAGCTAGACCTGGATTCTGAACGAGAATGGGAACGAGATCGACCACCTTTTCTTTCACTGCTCTTTCCAGACTCTGAGAGGAAAAAACCACTTTGCAGTGTAAGCTCAGAATATTTAAAGATCCCAGTTAACAATCTGGCACAAGTGGAATGTACCACACATATAGTGCAAGGGGCCTACGCTTTGCACATCTTCCTTCTTTGCAAATATCCTTCAGAAACATCCAAGAAAGTCATTGCATATACTCGTTGAGTGCAGCCATCCTGCAGCAGTACACATAAACCAGATAATTATAAACAGCTAGCTCTATTAGGAATGGGATTTATGTTGCTGCCACAATGCACAAGATCACAACATGTTCTCCTCTTGGTCTATTATTTAATTTAATTACTTTTTTTTTAAGTAATCTGAGAAGACTAGAGTAAATTTAGAAGGCATAATTTTTAAAACAAGCATAAATGTAAATAGTAATTAGTACTTTCTAGGCTTCTAGACATTTCAACCACTGTGCAAATCTTAAAAGTTTTGTTCCTCAAACATTGTTTTGTGGGAGAAAGGGATGGAGAGAACAGAGTGAAAAGTTTGATCCAAAGGCCGAAGTCAACATAAACGCAAACAGTGACCTCACCAGACTTTGGTTCAGACTCTAAAAGACTGTTATTCCGCTGCTTAACATTGAGGAAATATTAGAGCTATTTTTCTTCTGACCCTAAAACACAACAGGAAATACTCACCCATCCCCCCCAAAACACCCCTCAAGACTCTGCACTATCTAACCTACATAACACAATGTCTGGGTTTTTTAGTAAGAAGAATGACAACATCTCACTGATGAAAAGAAAAAGGAGGATCTCAACTGCAAGATTAACAAGGTGGGAAGTTTTTTATGCTGTGGTTTTGCAATCAGCTTAAGTCAGCATAATTCAGCACTGAAATGTCTGTCTAACCTCGCAACCCACCAACACCTTCCTCCCTGACCTGGTATCTCAGTGTTAACAGGGGTCAGGAAACCAATCTGGATGAAAAAAAGTCCTTTACAATATGTTAGGTTTTATCTCAGATTCATTCTCTGAATCTATTTGCTATGAGGATGCAGTCTTGAACTAGCATGAAAAAGAGCATAGCACAGGGATAAAATTAACCTGCTGTAGATAAGAAAAGCATAATATTACTGTTTTCAGAACCATGCTAGCTCCCTCTGATCACAAAACTATGGCATTAATGGGTGCTAGAGGAGAACAAAACAAAATATAAAGCATTTTCTTTTAAAACTTTCTAAGTAGTTTGAACTTAAAAAGTACCAACACCAGGTATTTAGTATTAACTTTGTATTTTTGAAAACATTCAGGGAGCATGCATCTGAAAATAAGACACAATGAAATAAAAAGTCAGTTTCATTCCACTGCTTTGTTGCCTGCATACAGTTTTGATTATTTTCTTCTTTTCCCATCACATACTGTTCACCTTTGAAAATGTGTTTGAAAATGTTCTTAAAAGCGTGTGCCAAGGTACACGTAGAACGTGTCTTTTAAGTAATTAACATAATATACCTACCTGGCTCAATAGCAGCAGATATGAATGACTGGGCTTCCCTTACTCTCTTCATCACTTCTTCCAGTTCCTTGGCAGCAGCTTGTGGTGTCATTTCAGGCGGCTTCACTATCGCATTATTGGAGTGATTTATTCTAAATTAAGGAAAAATAAAACCATTAACTGCCAAACACTTGAAAGGGAAAATGAAAAGACAACTAAGAACAGAAAATATCTCAACTTCCATGTACAACAAAAAAATTCAAAGTTCAGTAAAACTACAGACTTGTCTTAACGCTCATTTGTTCTAAGTACCTGAAATGTCTTTTATTGCTTTCAAATCTTACCACTTTTAAGTAAATGTGGCACAATATTTCTGTGTTAAAATATTTTCTAGTAGAAGTCTAGGAATCTATTTCTCTTTTTCAGAGCAAATCTTTACATGAAGGCCAACTAATTACACATACATCATATAGAAAGCTTAATTAGTACTAAAGACTTTGCAGATATCTCCACTATTATGGCTTCACTACCTCAAGATTAAATATATTTTACTCAATGCCATCTATATTCTTCTCAGAGAAAGTTATGCCCTACCTTGAAATTGGAGTTCATAAAAATGTTCATTTGCTAACAATAGGTTGTTATATTGAAAAAATATTCATCCCAGCAGTTTCCTGCACATCAGAGTCATAAATGTATAAGGACACAAAGAAATCTCTTATTCAACAGTATTATGGAAAATTAATTTCTTACTTCAGTGGCCTGTCTCCAAACATAACTCCATTAAAGGCAAGAGCTCGAGGTACAGAATTTTGGTCTGCAAATTCCACAAAAGCAAATCGTGTTGGTTGTGTCTCATCTCCTGCCATTCGCACAAATTTGACTTCTCCAACTTGCTTAAAGAATTCAAGCAGCTGATCTGCTGTTGTAGTCTAGAAAGAGTCAAAGAGCTCAGCTGAAGTAAAATATATAATGAAAACCACTTATCCAATACAACAGGTAACCTAAGAGCTACAGATTTTGGAAAGATCTCTCATCATTTTTACACAGGTGACATGACTTTGGTAATGTTATACTTTAAGACAGACAAGTATTTTTTTTCCCATTAATCTAAAGAATATACTATAATTTAAAATAGTGTAACCAAAAGCCCTGAAGTCCTACATTGAGGTTAAAAAGGCATTTATGCAGGATTTTGCACTTTTCAGGCAACTCGTTTGAAATAACTCATGAGGAATTTCCTTAGACACCTGTGCCCAAGCTATTGACTGTGAATTTTGATCAGTTAAAAAAACCCAAATCCAAACAATATTACAAGATTTAGCTTTTATCTGTTTTTTTACTAGCTTCCAGCTTGTTTTGCTTTATCGTGATCAACAGTACTTTTACACTCTAGTAGCTACTTTGGCAGTCAAAATCCTCCCAAAATAAAATACTTACTTTGGCACCAGTCAAAAGCAAATAGTTTTCCAATTAATTCAATTAATTGCTGAAAAAAACAAGTTTCTGACAGACTTAACTTTCCTGTTACAGAAACTCAAGGTATTTATGCTAATTTTGCAGATTCTACTAGGACAGAACATTCCATCTTACTTTAGTTAAGCAACTGCACAGTGTTCGAGGGGACAGCTACCATGACCTCATGACTTCTGAGGCATTGCTGAGCTAACACAACCCAGCTGGACATTTCATCAACACACACTCAATCATAAGTATGTTTCTTGAATTCAGCTACAGTGTGATTTCTCTGATACCCATCCAGAATGAATTCCACAGTCTGGTCTGATCTGATTGGCACATGAGCGTTCAAAATTTGAAATATCACTAGTAACCAAAAGGAGTACTTTGTTTAAATTCCTATTGTCATCAACTAGTGAAAACTCTTTAACAAGATTAGAATTCATAAATTACAACTCTATACCTTCCATTAGCATTCCATCACACAAAAAAAAGCTACCTGGGAATTCAAGTTTCCAACATAGACTGTTCTTCTGATTTCATCAATTTTGGATGGATCCACATTCCCCATAATTGGAGGTTGGGGTATTTCTCCCAGTGCCGTAATATTAGGGTCCAATGCTGCTGCTGGTATAGCCCCCAAAGTGCCAAGTGAAACACCAAGCTGGAAAACACAAATACAGAATATGCTTTGCAACCAAGTGCTGGTGAGCGATACTTCACTTGTTAATACTTGCCTGCCTTCTCCATGTCTGTAAAAATAAATCTAACTAATATAAATCTAACCAAGCTGGAAAACACAAATACAGAATATGCTTTGCAACCAAGTGCTGGTGAGCGATACTTCACTTGTTAATACTTGCCTGCCTTCTCCATGTCTGTAAAAATAAATCTAACTAATATAGGCAGTAATTTAAACTTTAAGGTCCCAGTTGAGCACTTTTTTAAAAGAATAAAAATCTACCCATAAATAACCTTTTTACAGTTAAAATTTTCTGTGGGCTATCAGTTAACATCTTATCAAAGAGGTCTGGCCAGGGATGCACTGTATCAATCAGAAAACATATAGGCTTGAATTTCTAATGCTTACAGTCAATCAAATTGAGTGAGATGCTTTCAGATGCTGCTAATATTCTTATTTTTTCTTCCAAAATAAGTATTAGGAGTAGATGAGGAACTGCTGAGATCTTGCCCAGCAAGGGAAGAAAGGAATTTGCAGTGCCCAGGGCCTATTTGTTCTATAATAGGGAACATTAAAGGGACAGATATGGTACCTTTTGGACAAACACATCACATAAGGTGAGAATGATTACCGTTGAAATGCAAAGGATATTAAGGCTAAGTTCTTCTCCTGCAAACACAGTCACTTCCTGGAGAATGAGGACAATACAGCTCTCATTTTCAGAACTGGGAATTGAAATCTCTTCTGGGGAATGTTATAAGAAAAGGTCACTTAAAAATCACTACTAAATTCATCTGCTGAGTTCCTAGTTTGAATTTTATTTTCTGCACTCAAAAGCAACTACCTTTCCAGCAAACAAATTTGCTACAAGTGTGACAAATTCTCAACAAATGGCCAGTAATTTATTTTTTTTATTTTACAAAAGAGAAGACTACTTAACTTGAAATTTTCCCTGAATAGGTCACAGCAGCCTGCTGATATTAAGAAACACTTATAGAGGCAAAAAGGAACTGAGCAGAAGTAGCAGCAGCTAACTCTTATGCTTTTTGTAGTGAAAACATGGTTAGGCAAATAGTCCAAAGCCCTGTTGTAGAGATATCAAATAAAAGCATTTTAACACTCCCAAGAACTGGGTCAATCCAAGTATTATGTTTTAACAAATTTTTAGGGGGTGGATAGAACTGCTGCTGGACCAAATTAATGGGTCTAAGGAAGAATAACAATTAAAATGGACACAACCAAAGTCACTATTCACCCAGTATTTTGCAAAATAATAATCTGAAAGAAAACCCCAGGAAAGGTAGTACACAGACATCTTGTGATCCACTCTCAAAAGTGGCACCACAGCTAAACCCTCACTGATGTAGCATACAAGAGGAAAACATCCATAGATCAGATAGTTCTTGTTCTCTGAACACAGAAAAGGCTGCTGAGTATAGAGGAAACTAGATATCAAACAGTGACTGAATTTTACTTACTGTAGTCAAAGAGGTTGGTGCAGGTATAGGAAGCAACCCTGCACCAGGCATCAGGCTTGTCATAGTAGGAGCAGGTGCCAATAGAGAAAGGGCTTTGGCTTCATCTGGGATTTTACCTGAAGAAGAAAATTAAAGCATTACACAGAGTTGGAACACTATGCAGATGTTACTCTTTCTACGATTTTACAATTACCCTTGCATTTAAAAATGTAATAAATAACAATGAATCTATCTACCAGATCCTTACAAAGAAACAAATAAGAACTTAAGTTTTTCCTTTTACCCTGCTCTACTAGGAAAAACAGAAGTGAGCAAAACTTCAAAGACTAGCAATCTCATTAATGGATTATTATTTTAAAAACTGAATAATGTATACAATTATTTAACACTTTGAGCTATGGGTCACCTGTACTGGAAACTTAATGTTCATGAACCAAACGATATCAAGCATGGACGCTTTCCCAGGGCGGTGTTTTCACGGTGATCGAAAGTTGTTTTACACATGATAACCGTTCGTGTTGGCTGCATCACTAATAGCACACAGAACATCAGATACAGAAAAGAAGAACATTTTTTAAAGTTTAATCCCCAGAAATGGCAAATAACCAAATCAGTAAAAGAAAAAAAAAGAAAAAAAAAAAAAAAACCAAACTATGTGCTAACTGAAATTTGTGCTTTCTTTTTTATTCCTCTGGTGCTACCTACTTGGGATGTAAAAATAAATAAAAATAAAGACTACTGAACTACTGTGACTCCACACAATACATACTACAAGTGAGGTTGGAAGTGGAGGAAGGGAGGGCAGAAAAAAATTACATTTGTACTGTCTCACATTCTAGGTCACCTCAATTTATCTGAAACTTTGATAAATTTGCTTTAAATTTACTGAGATTGAAGATAATCATAATTGATCAGCTAAGCAAGCTATATTTTCCTAAAATATGGATTTCCTACTATTTCAACCAAATTATATTTCCCCTGTCATGGTAAAAGTTTATGTAATATCAATCTGAATTAAATGCAGGTTTCATTCAACATTAGTCACAATTAGACTGGTAAATGAACCCCCAAAAATCTTAAACAATTATGAGTACAATTAAATGTACCTATTAAATTTGAAATGCAAAGGGATTTAAACTGGTACAAACATTAAACACTAAACTGAAAAACTACAGAAAAAGGTTCTAATTATACTAGATAGCTATGATCTATTCAAAATTACTCTGATAACTGCATATATGCTATCCAACTGAGCCCTTTGGTATTACCCCATGCACTTTATTAAAGTAAATGCTTTTATTTAAACATTGCTTTAAAAGTTAAGGTATATACAAATAGCGTGCCAGTGGCTTTTTCTGCTTTGGGTCAAACTCTATGTTTTAACTATAAACCCACTAACTTCAGGATTTAAAAATGAATATACAAATATTCTTATCAAAAAGCAAAATACGAGGTAAGTATCAAAACACTGTGCAGTTTTAGCTATATGAGTTCAATAGACCCCACAGGAAACATACTGCTTTAAAAAACTAAGAAAAAAAAAGTGTTGCAAACCTGTTTTACAGATCTGCAGCAAGGACTGGGTTACAGTTGGGTATGACCAAAGGACAAAACAAATCTAAATGAAACTTAATTTATATGTAGCATGGGTGGAATAGAAAAGATAAAATAACAGTACCCAGTTTTTTTCTCATGCTTCCTAATTACATTTATCTTATTTATGTTAAATTTTGAGGCACCTTGCTCCTTAACATGTAACAAACCACTTGATTTTGCTATCTAAGGGAGAAAAATAGGAAAATTATTAGCACTTAAGAATTAACTGTGCAAAATGACTTCCAGGGCTTTTTTAAAAACATGCATGAATCTGAGTCATCATCACAAAGTTCAGCACTCTTTACAGATCTCATTTTGAAGTCAGGCATGCAATGAGAGATGTACCTGATTTGCCTGACTGCTCATGAGTATCAGGTACTTTGCTGCACATCCTGCCTAATATGTAGCTAACTACAGGCTTTCGAATATACAGTTCCAGCAGCTGTGCATGCAAATTAGGCATAGAATTATGTACCAGTTCTTCTGAAAATTGAAATACTGCAGTGTTTTCAAATGACTAACGAACCAGACTTTATCTGAACAGCTATCATCCTGCAATTAACTGGATATTCTTGCAGGTTTCTACAGGATCAACAGACACGGCTCAAGTAAATCCAGTGGCAGAAATGCCTCCTAAAGTGGCGCGTCTGCATTCTAATTTAAATCCTTGGTCAGTAACATACATAAGTATATGCCTAATTTAAGTATGCGCTTACATACAGCCAATTCAATATACACTTAACCAGACAAACTTCAGAGATGTTTAGGCATTTTGCCCTTTTAAAGAGGAATTGAGTTAGGCACATAACTAAACAGACAATGAGTCAAGTTCAAAGAGGTACTTAATACAAGTCTAAACTTCAAGTACATGTGTCATCTTACTGAAATAACTGGAATTATTCATTTGCTCAAATGTTGCTCAAGGAATCGACTGAACATTTTCGGTTAAGTACACCGTTACAGCAGTTCAAAGAATGAATAACATGCATGTCTAAATCGTAAACTTAGCATTATTTCCGGAATACTTTGGTCCTTCAACAAAGCAATGTTTCATTTTAAATATAAAATCTAGTTGGTCAGTTCCATGCCACAAACGAAAATTCATTTATTTTATTCAAGAATGAGAAAGAGTCTATCTCTACAGACAAAATCCTGAAAATCTGCCTGTATATTCAAAGATACTGTCTTTTCAAAAAGATCCTTCTCCAGTTTTTAAGACCAGGTCAAACTTTTTAACAATTCTATAGAAAAAAAACTGTTGGGGGCAGGGGAGGATCTGAAATATCTTGTAAATTTACTTCCCTGTTCTTTAGACAGTTTTGAAAAGCAAATTAACATGCGAGGCCAAATAACCTCAGAAGTTACAGGCTTTAAGTTTTGGAGTTTTATCTCCATGAATTTATTTATAAAAGGAATACAAGCCCATAAAGATACAACAAAACATGTGGGCTATGACACAACAAATTAGGACACTTTAAGAGTAACTGATTCATTTTTTAAACTCATGGAATTTAAAAGCTGAACGGAAATTAAAGATACTTATTTTCTAATGAGGGAAACAGACAAAATAAATATGCCACATCTATACTACATCCTTACAAAAACTTCCTAGAAGCTCTTCATGTTTAGTAAATTACAGATTCTATGATCATTTATTTATTGATTCTTCACTTTGCAAAAGAACCTGGAAGTAGATGTGGACTAGCTCTACGTTGCCTAGAGACAGCTTATGCTTCTTCTGAAATGTACAGTTGTCCTAAATACTAGTTCTGTTACTTTTGTGTATCATCTAAGTGCTTAAGAGCCCTATTTAATCTCGTCCATAACAATCCATTTTGCTAAATGCTGAAGAGAAGTATCTTTTATCCCGCTCCAAGTGCTCAGAAGTAATTAATTTCCTACGCTTTGTACTGTAACTACAGGGTTAATTCTCCCCCCTAAACTGCTTCTTCAATAAGAAAGTTTGCTTATTTAAAAATACTTACAGTTTATATCTACTCTAAACATAATTAAAGGAATTGTTATTTTCCTGCTATTTTACATCAATAGGAAATGCACATTTACAAATAAAATAATTTCTGTGAGATCCAATTCATGATTCTTATTGGATTTAGCAGCAGTGATTAAAGAGATTATACCTACTGGCAATTACCTCAACTGCCACAGCTAAATCCAACAGAGATCACAAAGCAAAGCTCTCATCAGCTGCAGTGCACAGCCTGGTGCATTACCAGAGTGAAACCAATTGATCCCAACGCAGCTGGCTGGGAAGCGGAATGCCTGAGGACTAGACACACCACCTGGTCCACCACTTCTGTTTCAGAGCTTCCGTTTCACGAGAAGTAAGAACATCAGTTAGGCGTAAGAGCCTTCTCAATCACTCCAGCATGAACTGCCAGGGCTTCTGAGATTGTGAGATGACCGAGAAGAAACTTTTCTTTCTTTTTTTTTTTTTTTTTTTTTTTAAAATTTTTTTTTTTTTTTTTTTTAAAAACCTTTTCTTGAAATAACCACCACTGGAGCATGTCAAAGTGCAATATACACACACATACACACACACGCACACACAGAACTGATTCAATCTTCCCACAAACAACAGAGTTAAAAGACAATGTGCCTCACATAACACATTCCAACCAAAACCTCAGGCTGCATTTGTACTTATGAGTGGTAAACAGTTTTTTTCTGAAAATTACAAAAACAAATGGATGAAATCTTACTGCCACTGACCTCACTGGAGCAAGGTTTCATCAGAAGCAAACAAGTATTTCATGACATTCAATATTCATGAAAGTTCAATTTCAGAAATAGTGATTTTAAACTCTTCATATTAGACATAAATAGAAAGCCTTTTTTTAAACAGACCATGCAACCTAAAATAAAACTATTCTGATGAGAAGAGGAAAAATAGCAGAGAAAGATCATGGTTTCACTTTGTAAAGTTAATTTTTCCAGAAGTAGGAGTTTCAACTCTCTTTTTCCAAGATGAACTCATAAAGCATAATATATGAAAGAATGTATCTTAAAACTGATATATTTTTCACTATTCCTGTCTTCTGACACAAAGTGCTCATCTGTTAAATTTAGATGCTTAAATGTATTCCAAATCAAATTTATTTGTAATTCACAGCATAAAAATTAATCATATTCTTAATTCTGTGTATACCATCCACCATTCATAAGCAGCTTCAGGTCAACTTCAAAATGAAACACTGTGAATCCTTTACAAAACACCATTTTTACAGAACTGAAGTACCAGTTCACAAGTACAAGGGAAAGAGATTTAACAGAACAAAACAAAAAAGGGACAAAATAAAATAAAAATAAAAGAAACAAAGGAAAGAAAGCAAAATAAAATAAAAACAGAGACAGGGCGTCCATCTTCAGCAGGCCAGACTTCGATCTCATTTCCCCCATGAAGGTTTCACTTGGCGGCAGGTTTAGTGGCATGGCAAACAATGCCTAACTCAGGCAAGTGTAACAGGTCTGCCTTGGCCAGTCTAGTCATCTAATAATGCACAAATATCACACAGAGAAAACATATAAAACCAAATTAATAGTCAAAATCCATCTACCAGATAATGTGGACATAAAATTTAGAATGATTAGGGTGGCATCTTTATCTTTCAACCTTTGCGTTGTCAAAGTATAACGTTTAAAGAAAAACCTACTGATACACACACAAAAAAAGTCATATTCTGACAGCTTAATAATGTTACTGCATTTACAATTACATTTTTTTTTAATAGTTTATTAAATGTCACAAAATTAGCATTGTTTCCATTGTGTAGTGATTCCCTCCTCATACTCCCTTGATTTACCAGTCTATAAACATTCCAAATTTCAGATTTTATTCTGGTTCTTAAAACCAAGTTTTCAGAGTTCCACTTTACCTCTCCTCTATGTTCGAATTGGCGCATGGTATGTTTTATTACTGGCACTGTTGGCCAAGGATATAATTTTACCTCCCCATAGAATATAGCCATTGCTACCTTTAAAGCCCGTGATACACTCCACTGATTCCACTAACAATGCATCGCATGATAGAGAATCAAAAATATTGCGCTCTTGTGGTCTTGTGGTCTCCAAAGCCATACTTATTCCACACAATAAATTCCTCAGAATGTTAAACTTACATAAATTCACATCTTTTATCAACTAAAATTAGTGACTCAGTTAGAAAGTTACATGGAAACAGCATTCTCACATGAAAAATATTTGACCTCACAACCCAATCACTTGTTCACCTCATTATGCATCTCTCTGGGGTCCACAATGATTTTGAACAGGTTTCTCTTTCAACAATTTCTCTGCAATACATTTTCTCAGAAATGCCTATTAAGTCAGCTACAAATAGGGTACGAACAAGATCTGTCAGAACTTTGATTTTATTCTCCTTCCATTCATTGTCTACCATCAAGAGACACAGGAAAATGTAGCTTTACCTGCCTGTTGCCTTATCACGTCAGGCAGTGATCTCATCACAAGAAAAACACCAGGAAGTGTTGTTCATTCATTAGGCGGCAATCTTCCCTCTCTGGCAGTACTGAACCAGTGTTAAGGTCTTTTCGATGAAGTGTAAAACTAAGATCCTGAATAATTTGTACTCAATTAGGGGCCATTTTTCAATAATAAGGACTCTGGTCCCATTAGCCTCTATAGAGCTTCAAGTGAATACAGTAATATTCTCTTTGTAGTTTACGAACAAGTTCAAAAAATAAAACCAAAAAGCCCCCACAACAAGGCATAAAAGCAACTAAAAATCTAGGCTTCACAAAGATATGTACCATATGTCCCTATTAAGAACGCTACAGGAATAGGCAATATATTGTAGTTCAATACATCCTTCAGTGAAAGTACTTATAGAGCCTGTGAAATTTTGGAGACTTGTCAGAGTTTGCTAGGAATATCCCAGACCATTATGAGAGCAGCACTAATCTCATACCATCCAGATCACGATGTGGCAAACATGCCAAAAAATGGTACTCGGGGATGAATGTTAACAAACTCCAAGAAGTCAACAGTATTTTTGGAACCAAAACTTGACTTTTGCAGATAAAAAAGTTATGTTAATAGGAGGTAATTCTGGACTTGCTGCAGTTTATGGTTCAATCATTCTAAATATTCTTGTTCACGGCAAGCAGCTACCATGTTCTAAGGTAAGTTAGGTTCACTCCACCAGCTAGAATGTTTCCACTCCAAAGAGGCAAAAAGTCCAGATCCAAACGGGCAGATGCTCAGTTCCCACAATGATCCCAATGAAGTCAATGGGGCTCTGCCTAGCTCCTGCAATATGCCTATCGTAGGGCCATGCTTCATGGAACTGTATTCAGATCTGGGATATTATACTAACAATATGAACTACCTTGTATTCAGCACATCGGTAAAAGTATGGCCTCAAAGCTAGTTAAAAGAACACTTGTAAATTTAGTATTCACCAAGCATTTTATTTTATTAAGAATTTTTAAAATATTTTACGCTGTAAGCATTCTGTACATATCACTGCATTTTAGAGATACCTAAAATCAAAAAGGAGTACCAGCATACATAAAAAACCCTTTTTATGGCACACAAAGTAGTATTTTCCACAGTAACAATAAAGGAAAACTGAATTATTTTTATTAAACTAGCAGGTAAACATTTATATTCAAGTAGTAATTATCACCATGAATGCTAAGTACTTTACATTAAGTTCATCTAAAATGGCCAAATGCATATATCACATATCTACAAGACAAAATTGGGATTCGGTCTAAAAAAAAAGTGGAAAAATAATCAGTATCTTAAAAAAAAAACCAAAAACAAAAACACAAACAACCCCCAACCAAAGAACCCACCACAGCAAAGGTGATACATTAAGATCCAAACTGCAATGTTATCGGTGCCAGGAAATTGCCTAATCTTCTCAGTGCTCCATTGACTTCAGTGAGAACTCTGTGTGAGAATAAGCTTGCCAACGCAAACCATATCAAGGGAATTATTTTACCTTCTTTTCCCCTAAAATATATAACAGCTATGGAAAACTGAATTATTACAATCTAAATCAACTATCTTTTTTCTAATGCTGAATTTCAATTTAATCTATATAATTGTGTTTCTTCATTCAATTTTCAATTTTGTTTCAAGACTTTTTTTCAAAAAGCAATAAAATAAAATAAAATAAAATAACAACAAAGCACCACCTCCTTACATGGAAAGCTTAAAACAATTAGCAGACATGACAAAGACCAACATTAAAGAAGAATGTCTAAAATACTAACCTTCTGCGCAGGGCACAACTATCAAAGCTCTGTCAATAAAAACCGTGTTAGTTAGATGCTGGGCCACACCAACACTCGATGCTTCACGAAACTTAATATAACATACTTTGGAGGAAAAAGCAAGAGGTGCGTTGCTGCAAGACAAAAGGAAAAAAAACAATTAGTCACATTAAATAATTCTATATATGTATTTTTAACTATTACTCCTTAATAAAAAAATAGGGTTCAGACTTCCTGGAAAAGTTATCCAGAAAGCAAGAGTATAGAAATTTGCTAATTTGCCTACTTACTACATCACTGTAAAAAGCATAGCATAGCAACTCCTCTTTTTTAATGGAAATTTACAGAAGCCAAAATCCCAAATTTAACAAGGCTAATTTTCCTAAATCTTGCTAAACAACATTGACCAGTGCATTCCAAACTACTATTGTAAGTAGCATATTTACTTCACACATTTGTCAAGTAAATAATTTAGTTTCTCTTTTTTTCTCCAAATAATCCTTGTTTAGGAAAGTCAAACAAGCAGCCCAGTCATTTTTAGTGGGTCCTTCAGATATTAGCCCATAATAACCGATACTCTTTCCTAGGTCTTCATGAAAGCAGTTTTGTTAATTCTTGTTAAGATAAAAGCAGTTCTTGAGAGTTCTTTCAAATGTTAGGTCTTAGTTCACTAATGTAAGTAAAATCCTTTTTATCATCTGCCTTAGTTTGGCATAGTGTAGTATGCATAACACTGGAAGAGGTAGGAAAAATTCAGTATTCGGCTAAAAGAAGGAAGAAAACTTGTAATTTGCTTTTCCATTAGAAAGTATACCAAGAGAAGTCAGAAAGCACAACATGTAAACATTGTAATCTTGATCAAAAAGAAAGAAGTTTGCTTAAAAAAATTTATTCCCTAGTCAAGGTTTGTAACCTTTATACAAGCAGTTCATTTCTTCACATGAAGGAACTACATGTGAAATCTTCAAAGAATACAATAGGATGTTGCTAGAACATCAGCAACTTCCATTTCAAAACACCATCTGTCTTCTATCAAAGCAGTAACTCATGGAAAATACGCTGCATAAACTGTTTCGTCCTGACCCTCCCTGAAACAGAAACACTTGTGAACTTCCTGGAAGTACCAGAAGCAGTTCAAGTGTAGCCCAACTCATCTTGTAGTCCCTCAAATTCCAAGTAGGTACTCCCAAAGTTATTGTAAGGAATTAATTGGACTTTAGTATTTAAGTACAAGCTTAGAAATTTTAGACACATTATTTAATCATATTAATTGCATAAATAAAATAAGAATTTAGTCTGGGGCAGGCAGACTGGTATGTTTCAGGTTACCAGAAAGGTAATACCTGGCATTCACAAACATGCTGGAAAATTCTGTGAAAACAGATACACTGAGGAGGCAAAAATAAACAGGGAGTGGGTGAGACATAAATATGAAAGACAACAATTTAGACAAACATTGCAAGATGACATTTCTTCTCCCCATTTATTTTGTTTGTAGTGGCCAATGTTTTCAGTTTCAAGTTTCCATATTCAGGAACGACGTAATTGTGGAGAATGGCTTGTGAACCACCTGTAAGTTCTTGGTTCAGAACAGTTTCCAACATCAGAGGTGTCAGTGAGTTAGGACTTTCAGAACTCAGCAGAAATCTTTGCATACAACGTTTAATTTTGCATATTCTGAAAAGCCAGACTTGGCTCACAGCAAAGATTTTTTTTTTTAATGGCCACAGGGGTTTTTTGTTTGCTTTGGTTTGTTGGAGGGTAGGGTGGAACGGGAGTCAGGGGCTGGGGGGGAGTTGGGAGCAAAGGGTGTTTTGGGTTTATTTTGTTCTTCTTTGGGGTTTAACTACACATGGCAGTGTTACAATCCAAATGGCTGAGGCCTCCACTTAAGATTCTGTGGTCCAGACTGCTAAACACTAATATCTCCTGGGTTTTTTCTTTTTTTGTTTTCATTGCTAACTCAAGAACATTATTTTGTTCCAGGCAGTTCCAGGCCCCATAAATAATCCTTAATACATTTCAACATTTGTAGAGCCAGTTCCAATGAGTATTTTTTATAATATTACACACACACACACACCCCGCCCCATACTTCCTGGATTTCAATCACAAATGCTATGTGGAAAGTATGTTAAAAATATTAACATCAGAATACTGCTGCAAATGAGGCTCTAAAAAGAAGTCTTGGTACAAAGTGTTTTCGGAAGGTTAAGGAGAAATTCTCTGTAAAGAGATCACCTCTGCTGAAAATACATCAATACTGCATCTGGATCAAGGGAGATGATGAAAATCCAAAAGATCTAAAATTCTACAAGGTTTCACAGTGATTGAGTCTTCTCCTTTTACAAAGTGGGCCTCCTAAACCTCCCCAGCAGGCTTCTTAAGAAGTCTTTCTTAAAATAGAAAAGTCCTATTCTGTTTAAATTCCTTTTGTTCAATTTTTTTTCTGCTAAACTTTTCTGAGGCTGAACTGAGGTAGAGTCATAGTCTTCTTCCTAGGGTTACAAAGTCCTGATGCAAAAAAGCAACTTCTACATCTCTGATTCAAGATTACTATAACCCAATTTCTTTATGAAAACAAAAAAATTCAAAAAGCAAATATCTAATAGTATTGAGACATTTCTGCCATTTTTGTTTTCTTTTGTAGTAACAGTAACCTCCATCTTCCCACAGGAAAACAACAACCAAAACCTTTCATAAGAATGACCTATTCATAAAGCCTTAGTGAAAAATCAAATAAAACGCTACAAAATGTTCCTCCAAGTGTCCAGATTTTCTCAGGGTGGTGGAAGAGACAACAGAAATTAATACTGTATCAAAATAAGATGTTATGGAGTAACTGTGCAGATCACATTTAAATAAGACTGTGTGTGCTTTGTCTCAGAGGCCTCATCTACACTGCGGCCATTAAAGAATATAAAAATGTCTAAGAAATGCTTGTGTAGCCTAGCCTCCAACACCACTCCAGACTATCCAGACGCAAACAGCATTACACAGCAGGGCTTTCAACACCTAATGAAGACACTTTGTGACGCCCTGCTTTCAAACAACTCATTCTGCAAAAACCCTATTGTTGTTCAATAAACCTTTTCAATATTTAACTGTTCAAAAATCCTTTTAGAGCCCCATTTGAAGGCATTATCACTACAAATTTAATTTTGAAGGCTTCTCTGAAACACAGACCTCAACCGGATGATGAGCTTATGAGGTTTAGCCCCAGCTGAGCACCACTCGACCGCTCAATCACACCTCCCCTGGCAGGGTGGGG
>VXBL01010261.1:0-34879 GCA_013400195.1 Aramus guarauna
GACCCAAAAGACCACAGACTACTATCTGGGAAATGCCATTTAAGGCATAAAAACTTAGAATATTTTCATTGTGATCTTTAATTGCAAAGTAAAAAGATGTCATATGTTTTTTGCCAGGGAGCCATAAATTAACTTTTGTGGTCTGGCACGCAGCACAAGTTCCCATAACTCCAGTAACTTTAACTCTTTGCTGTCCAGGTTGTATGCCCAGCTTGTCAGCATCTTGTGGTGTAAGTATTGAAATTTGCGCGCCAGTGTCAATTAAAAATTTTGTTAATTGTTGTCAGGGACCTACTGGAATGAAAATGTGAAGGCCGTTTTTGTTTAACGATTGATATGCTTTTACTTGCCGGACAGGAAGGCCCAAGTGCAGTCAGAGCACTACTAGTTGGTTTTTTTTATGTCTTGTAATTGATCTTTACCCAGAGAGAAAGTGTTATGTCTCCCTCTAGGATCCTGCAACAGAGGAGTTAGAGTATTTTGAGTGTTGTGTTTCTTAAATGCTTGAATGAGACTCAGAATAACGCCAGTAGGCTGTCTCTGAATCACAGCTCTAGGAATTCCTAGTGCCAATGCTTGTTTCCAGATCTCCTTTCTCCCCTCCTGGCCCTTTAATTGTCGGTCAGAGGATTTTGGTTCTTGGGAGTCTTTTTGATGTGATTGTGTAATTTGCCTAACAGAATGACCTGTGGTTTTCGTTTCACTAGGACTTTTGTTCCATCCAATTTCTCGTGCATGTTTTATAGTTTCATGCATTAACACTTCCCACGTGGGGACTTCCCTTCGCACTAATACTGTGTCTTCATTATTTCCAACAGCTCGCGTTAAATTTATTAATTCATTGTGATTTAAATCTCTTTGGATT
This sequence comes from Aramus guarauna, assembly GCA_013400195.1. Taxonomy (NCBI): domain Eukaryota; kingdom Metazoa; phylum Chordata; class Aves; order Gruiformes; family Aramidae; genus Aramus; species Aramus guarauna. The sequence continues at coordinate 866 of VXBL01010261.1, forward strand.
TCATCTCGCTTTGCAATGAAAAAGGGTTTGAGTGTGGCAGGGGCTCCTTTTATTAATGTTTTAAGTACAGTAGGATCTACCGGTGCTGAGACAGGAACATCAATGGGATCGTGTTGATGCATGGCCTGAATACAGGCAGCTTTTATGAAAGCTACGGAGAGTTCATTTAGAGATTTAATAGGTATTAATAGAGGTTCTTCTCTCTCCAAGATATCAATACCACCAGCCCAATATGCTACTCTGCTTGTAAGTGAGTGAGGCTGATCCAAAGGGTTGGGGCCAGCATTTAAGAAGACACCAGGACCCCAAAAGCCATTGGCTTCATCGCTGTTTAGCAAAATTCTATCTCCTCCAGTTAGAGATATTCTCCAAATGTATTCAGTTTCGGTTTCCTCAGGCTTGCGGCTATAACATTCTTGTAAATTGGCCATTTGAATCCGATCAAACGGGATTGTTTTATGAGTGCGATTTTTTGCACCACCCTGAGGTCCTGTACTTTCTTCTGCTTTAATAATTGGTCCGACTGGGAGTGGGGGGGGCTCAGGCAAATGAAGAGAATTACCTTCATCTGAGCTGTTGTTATTTGAATCACCCCAAATATTGCCATCCTGGTCTTCAGGAGACACAATTAATTTTCTAATTTGCACTATGTTGGGGGGGGTTGGAGATTGCATTAGCATCATTTCAACACATTCTCCCAGTTTTTGTTGTTTCAACTGAAATTCTTTAAGTTGTTTTTGCAATTGTTCAATTTTAACTGATAACAGCAGTTTGGTAGTTTTGTGCCCCTCTATCTCATCCTGTAAGTCTTGTATTTTACGGGTAAATTTTCCTCGTTCCTGGCAGGCAGCTTCTAGGCATAATTCCAACATGTTACAAATTATATCTTTATCTTTTCCAACTTTAGTTGAACCTCTAGAATCAGTTAACTGTTTTTCTATCACTTCCCAGTTATGCCAATTATTACAAGCCCAATCCTCTGGGAAGGTGAAATTTGGTTGGATGCCATGTTTTTGTAAGTATTCAGCGATTTTGCTTGTCATCCTGTTGAGTATGTGAATTTGTCGTAAATGAAGGTGTTTGACACAGTTGCGATTTAGTCAATTCAAAATGTATTAATAGGATGAGTTAAATCAAGGGTTAAATTTTAGCAGCACTCAGTAATTGACTAATTCAAAGATTTAGACGTAATTTGTTAAAATATATTACAATCAAAAGAGACACTTAATTACAGATTCAAAGACGACCAGATTCACACTAACTTGCNACCTTCCACCAGTTGCGCAGACTCAGAGCCTTTCTGGTATCCCCCCTTTTGTGCCACGGCTCAGGTACAGGTGTACCAGGTTGTCAGGAGGTGATCGATTATCACTATTGTTCCCAAGTAATAAGGGAACAAGAATGTCACGGTTTGAGCACAGATGTATCAGGCCGTTCCCATCACCAAGGAAGCAAGAACCAGGAACATTAAGGGGGTGCCTTAAAGCTCTGGTCTGCTGCTCAGGCATGTGGCCCAGAAAAGGGGGGGAGAGATTGCACCAAGGACTGAGCGGCTTGACAGAGGGGGCGTTGCACCACCACAATGCCCCATCTTCTGTGGTCTCAGAAGATCATCCAAATACCAGTCTGCATGTGAAATGCAGGCATTCCTCTGTGGCATTCTTCTTTGAGTCTGAAGACTGCTGCACACTTCCCTCCTGTCTCCTGCTTGAGCTTTGGTGAGAGCTGATGCTCAGAAACTGCCCCAAATCTGTGGGGGACTGAGACACAGAAGCTCTTACAGGTTCCCTCCTGCCTACCAGTGCTTAGGTGACTCAGGTCCCTGTGGTACTCTGCCTGAACAGACCAGGCAGTGCTCACTCCCACTTCCTATGTACTCTGCTTACTTTTTTTATCTTCCTACTTCTTTGTGGCCTTTTGAGGGCCTTGTGTACTAAAACCTACTTAGTCTAGGCAAATGTGAGGTTTGTATCTCAGTTGCCCTTTTTAAAGCAAGTATTTCTACCTCTGTCCATTCTCAAAAGACGAAATCCTGGAGTATTTATAATTCCAAGAGGTAAGGATCTGTTCCGAACTCTCTATGTCTTTGGGCAATGGATTTCTGCATGAAGTCATGCATATGCTGTAGTATACTTGTTGTCCTTATAACAAACCACCACAGTTCAATAAGCACTTGCTCTCTCTTTCACATTCTGTTTTCTTAGAGAGTTGTTGGGTCTAGGAACAGCTTAAGACTGAGTGCTCAGCAGCTTTCTCACAGGGCAGTAGAACTGTCAGCAAAGGAGAGAGACTGGAAGAGCCAAGTAAAAGCAAAGGAGAGAGACTGGAAGAGCCAAGTAAAAGCAAGGACTGATTTTAGATTGCTCTGCTATCAGCCCTTTCTGGCTGTGCGCTGGCAGCTCTTTTTCTCAAGTGCCTGTGCCATGTTCAACATGATGGTGAACATATCCTAGTCAAGGATTCTGCTGCCAACATTATTTAGTATTGCTCCAAATAGCATCCCCCTTTCCCTTGCCAAGTTCTTCCCAACCACATCATGTGGGAGAGTATGCTCTGCGTCAAGCAATGCTGCACCTTCATTCTCCTTTCCATTTCCTCCATCAGAAAACTGCTGCCTGAAGAAATAACATCTTAAAACAACCTATTCTGGCTGTAACTTTGTGTTAAACCTTAAAGAGGTTTAATTTATTTCCATTGGTTTTAAAGTTGGTTTAGTACATAACAGATTTTTAAAGGGAGCAGGGGAACTGAAGGTTAATGGACATCTACGCTGTAGATGTCTGGCGTGTTTTTTGAAGACGGCGCTGGAGAGTGTTCTCCATCAAAGCTAGAATTACATGGTGTGTTAGCCACTGAATGGATGAAGACCTAGTTGACAACTCTCAAAATGTAACTGTAAAGAGGAACTCAGCCTCCAGTGGGACATGAACCACTCCCAGTGCTGTTAAGTGTGTTCCAAGTGACCTGAAAGAACACAGCTACCACTAGAAAGAAATCAAACAGCACATGGCTCTTGCTTCCAGTAGGTAGAGGTAACAGGAGGTCCCATAACTGGAAGTGAGACTGAGAAAATTCAAACTTTAAATGGTGTGCACATTTTCATATGTGACAATAATTAATTACTGAAGTGTTTACTAACAGTTATGATGAATTGTGAAACACTGCCTCTCTTAGGCTTCAGGCAGCCTAAAATATACCAGCTCAAGGAAGAAAGACTGGGGAAATCATATAACCTACTTTCCTGGGGAAGGCAGATTAGTTGATCACAAATGTCCCTCTTAATCTTTAGTAGATGGGCCAGGAGGGAAGACTGAAGGAAACCTGTTCTTCTGTCACAAGGACACATACTGCACAGAAACATGCTGCTATAAATACTGTGGCTTCTACCATGCACCTTGCAGTAAGTTCTGGTTCGAGTCTGTATTTGTGATAAAGCAGTATTTGATGTGTTCTGCTGAGTTGGTCAAAACTACATGGGAGATAAAGGGGTGATCAGTTGTGTGTGAACAAGGCTTGTTCCTTTCTCTGGAAGAACATGGTGCTATAAATCTTGCATTTCCCTTTTCATACAGGTCTTGGCCATTCTGTGGATTTGGAAAAGTGAGTGTTGGTGATCTCCCCTTCCTCTTCTGATATACAGATATTTATGACAGACTGTTCAGCCTGAATTTCTGAAATCCAGACATCTTATCATAAAGCACAGCTCCTTCTTGGTCTTTGGAAAGGCAAAAATGGTGAAAAATTGCACAAAATGTGTTTGGATTGGTTGGGGGAGTTCACCACAGCCTTCAAAACTTCAGATCAGTTGTAAATGTCTGTTTGCTGTTTGTAAAATTGAATGACATTCTCCCAACAAGGCAGCTGAGAAAACAGTGCATGCATTCTTCAGGGTAGGTGTGAACTTCCATCTGTTAACTGGAATTGCCTCCTGCCCAAAGTAAAGGAGACTCAGAGATCTCTGAACCCTACCCATTGCAATCTCTGTTTCTTTCAATTTCAGAGAGAGGGAGAGAATGAATCTCTGATCAGCTGCTTTGTAGTTCTGAGGCCAGAAATAGTGGATATAAAAGCAGAGTTACTTCTTTTTTCTTTTCTTTTCTTTTCTTTNTCTTTTGGCTCCAGCTTCTCTCAAAAGATTTTACCTTCAAAGTACAGGAATAGTTTTCCCTGCAGTGCTCTGAAACACAAGGAATTCCAGAGCTGCGATGACAGTCATCGCTTCCACCACAACAAGATGAGCATTTTATATCTTCCTGTGCAGCATCCCTGGCGCAGCCTGGGTCTGAGGACAAGGGAGAGTTGGGAAATTGAAAAGGGGCAAAAGAAAAGGTATGTCTAGTTACCCCCCTGGCTACTGGCTAAGTGCTCTTCTTGCTCTGCTCCTGCCCAATGTGTCTCCTCCCTCTGGCAATGAAGCCACACTGTTCTCCAACTCTTAGATCAGGCTGTGAGCTGGAGCGCTTTCAGAGAACTGGCAGTGCCTGTGCTTCACCTGCCCTTACTAACCAGTTTCCTTAGGCCTAATGTCATTTTACCCAGAACAAAAAACAATTCAGAGGGAAAGAAGTATTTAAACTACAAGGTGTCTGTTGCTAACTCTTGCCTTCTCAGCTGGTATTTCAGTCTCCCACAGAGGGACTCTGGGAAGTCTGTGCATCCTATAGATTTCTAAGATTTGGGTTGTACCTCTGTTTTATCTACTTCCAAATACAGTTAACTCTTGCTTTTCGGGGAATGGCCCTTGAATTTAGCTCAGACTTTTGAGTTTTGTTTGGTGCATGCTGAAAACCTCCCCAGCAGTAATGCTTTTTGATGTAAAACAAGATGGGATGGTATTTATCAGAACAGTTTCAGTGTCCAATAGAGAGGTTGCCAGAATCCCTGCTCTGAATATTCAGCCATCATTAAAACTCACCCAGTGATATAGCTGGGAGAAAGGGAGCCGTAACAGCAGGCAATCACCAACAGGGATGTAAGAAAGGAATTTGGGTTTATTTTCTTTCCTGTACTTTGCCAGCCAGCTTTGGAATATGAGTGTGTTTTAGCCTCTACATAGAAAACAAGTTGTGTTTATCTGCTGCATTAGTTTATTCTGTTACCTGGTTTTCAGGGGAGCAGGTGAATGGGAGAAGGGAAATGAAGCACTTTCTATATCATATACCTTCAGTAACGTCATAACTCGTATGTGGAAGACCTGTTGCACTGAGAATATAAAAGGATCATGCTACTTTCAGTGTGACTCATAATCCAATCTGTTCCTTTCTGCAGAGAAAGAGCTTATAGAGCTGTGGCTTATCACGGTATAAAGCACTGCTTCCTCCTACTGATACAGAATACTCCTAATTTTGAGGCTCTTCCTCCTTTCTACTCAGTTAACCAGTCAATGCTTCTGTTCCCATCTCTCCACTTGGGGACTGAGGGTCACACTGAGTCCCTCACTAAGGTTCAGCAGAAGGACTAAGCAGGATCCAAACGGGGCATAAACACGAGAAATTTCCAGCAGAACTTAAGGCGAGGCAGAGTTTGATTGTCCATCTCTGGAACAAACTGCTGATCAGAGTCCTAAAGCCTCCAGTGTCATGTTAAATTGCATGTGGCATGTGGGGGTGTAGTTTTTAACAGAGACAGCTCTGCTTATCAGTTCTGGCAGACATGGACCATGCTCCTCCTGCTATGCTTACACTGAAGCTTGTAGCATGCAAGTGAGACAGAAAATCAGAAGTCAAGCACCTGCTGACCTACACGTCACTGGTGCTCTTTGTGGGGTGTACTCTGTCCTGCGTCATGCCACCCTCTACCTTCAAACCCACGGGGACATGCAGCAAGAAGAGACACCTTTGGCTGTAATGAGGAAACTCCTTCAAATGTAGGATGGGATCCACTGGCCTCTGTTTGGCTGTGCTTCAGCAGGACTGTCTAATGTGACTCCAGCCCTCCTGCCCAGGAGAAGAAACTGAATCAGGGCATCACTTAATGAAAGCAAAGGTATACACTAGTTAATGAGAAAGATATCACTGGTTTGCAGAAATCCTTTCCAACTGCAATACTGATATAAGATACACACCTGAATAAAGAGGTTTTGCACTAAAGAAATATTAAAAGAAGTGGCAGCAGGGGGAAATACCAGAGAAATTTGAGCTGCCTGTAGTTACGGTACAAACCAGCCAAATCACTAGTACATTCACACACGGTGAACAGCATTGTTTGCCACTATGCACAATACACAAGTGGTGCTAGTATGCCAAGCCATAAAACAAGAAGCACTCATTTCCAAGGAGGAAATTCCTAATGCAGCAGGTGTTCAGAGGTTTTGGTTTGCTCTTTCATCCAAGAAATCTAAACTGAGATCAAAGGTTAGGTAAGAGCTGCCTTGCAATGCCAAGCTCATAGAGTCAACCTGACATCTAAAAAAAAATTCTCTATATAAAAAAATATGGGTGCTTTTCTCCAATGCTATTGTGTTGCTCAGTGTTTGGAGGTATGGGTTATATGTCGTACTGCTCTCTAAGAAGCTACATTTGCACCCCAGAAGACCACTTGCCAGCCATGTATAAATCCAGCTTGGAGGTTTCGTCACAGAAACAAGCCAGTAGCTCTTATGCACACTCTCTTTGCAGCGATTGACATCTTTGTCTGGTAGCATGAGGTCAGGGAGTCGTGCCTCAAACTTTTAGCCACTGACAGCAGCCATGTGGTAGCCTATCTGAAAAAGGTGTTAGCGACAGAAGGGACTGGTGCTCAGCAGGGAGCTTTCTTTGTGGGAGACTGGGGATGGTGAGATAGCTGTGGGCAGAGGTGAGTTTTGCCTCACCACTGAGATGGGGACAAATGGTCTAGACCTCACTTAAGGGACAAGAGACAGCTTTTAGCTACCAGTTTTCTTCCCACCACACTTCTCTGACTGTGACCTGTGCAAACCACCCTCCGGCAGCCAGATACTGACCTCCCATGGACTCCGGTCTGACCAGCTCATGTACAAAAATGCTGTGCTCAATGGGCCTCTTGCAGGGCATGAGGTTCCTGACCTAAATGGAAAGCAAAGGAGTGAGAAGAAGCTCATTGAATAGCTTAATGAATCTGTTTGTCATCCACCTGAATGATATGCTTCCCTTTCCCACTGCCTCATACCTTGCAATTCCAGGTAAGCATGTCCTTTACACAAAACTGGTATCAACACCTTACAAAACTAGCAGCCCCAATGCATTTAGAAGTGGACAGAAATGTTATACAAAGGAGGATTTACTCATGTCAAAAACTATCAGACTACTACAGCTGTGGCAGTACCATTTGGGCAGATGCTCTTTCTTGCGCACACTGTCTTTTCTTGTCCATTCCTAATGAAATTAAGAATTGAAGAATAATATATGTGTATGCTAATTGACCCCTTTGGGCTACCTTCTCTTTGCCTGCTATTTAAAGACACACATTAGTTTTGCAGCAGTACGCAGTCTGGGCTGTTTTCCACTGGATTGTTTCTCACATCACCTGCTAGAGAGCCAAAGGAGCATGGATGTCCTCTGTTGGAGGTATCAGTGCTCGGACACCTGAGCAGCATCTCAGTCACAGAGAGAACATGTTTTCTTATCAGACGATACCAGGTCTGCAGCAACCTGTTCTTGCTTCTTGTCACCAGATGGTGCTCCAGTGCTGGACAAGTGCTGCCTCAGTCACCTGCTGAAGCACCATGTTCTGAAGCTCTGGGCTGCCTGTTCTCCTACCAGATCAATTTCATTAACCTGTTTTGCACTTCTACTTGCCTCTGGCTTGGGGCCTTCTTTGGTAACGATGAGTGAGCCCTCCGCCCCCTTCTCAGGATCAGTTTTCTCATGCACCTCCCATCACCTTTGCTGTAAAGGAGGAAACACCACTCTGAGCCTCTGCATTTCTTAGCTCTGATATTGGGGCCAGAGCATCCAGAGGAAGAAACACCAAGAATAACCCTGTGAATTCAAGCAGTCTTCAACAGAGAGCTCTGAGTTAACACCTTGTCTGGGGAAGTGGTTCAGGATGATCAGCTAGACAGCCACCTGTCTCAAGGTCAGGTTTTTGGAGACAGAATTCATTATCACTTGACAGCTCTTTGGCAGACTCTGTGAGAGGACCTGGCAGCTCTGTTCCCACGTCCTTGCAAACAATTACCTGTATCCCCAGAAACCACTCTCCTACTCAGCTGCCAGTAGTAGACAAGCCCAGTGACTCAGCAGGGGTCATACAGGTTAAATTAGCCCCTAGATGGTTTTACTTTGAAGTCAGGCTGTTTTCAGTACTAATAGAATTGCTTTTAAGAGAAAACGTCATATGCCTTGGAATGTGTTCAGCTGTGGCAGAAAGACTCCTTGGTTGTAAGTCTGTGTGCACAAAAATAAATGGGCAAGTTATACGCATGAAGGACTGCTGACAGGCAAATTGCCAGGACTGCTCCCAGTACCCCACACTCATTTTACAAAGAGATCAAGGTGGCTCCTGACATGAAATACTGGGGAGCATTTGCTGTTAGAGTCAGTAACCTCTTTTCTCCACACCTGCTATGCTCCTGAGATGGAGAGCTCAACTGTGGAAAGCATCATGGCTGCTGCTGAAATAGCAATTGTGCATTGCCGTAAGGAATATACACCTGCAAGGGAGAGGAGGCCATTTGGTGTCATTGGTTTTGTGTCATACCAAAGCATAGTAAGACCTAGCACAAAAAGCAACCCGTAATCTGATGTGTGCCAGACTCATGGAGTGACTCTTAAAACCTTACCTTGCTTGCACACACTTTGGGGAGAGGCCTGTCTTGTCACTGTATACCAACACAGGTCCTACCCTTACAGGATCTGTATCCCATGCACGCATGCCCTGGGCAGTCGCCTGCTTAACTGAAATGCTGAATTTGATTTTGTTCTTTTTGCCCATTAGTTGCTGTTGAGGTTATGCACAACCAGGTTGGAAAAGAGTGTAACTTCAGCGAGTTTTTCCAGTAGCTCCCCTGTGCTTCTTTTGTCTCTCTAGAGCAAGGTGAACACAGCAAAAGGGCACACCAACCCCAGGCCCCGGTAGCCACGAGTGGCACTCAGCTGGGCCCAGCACACAGAAGGGGTAGACACCTGTTCTTCTGCTAGTGGGAAATAATAACTTGAGCTAAGAAAGCAATGCAGTCTTGGCTCAGCCTGGCTGCGTCAGGTCTGGAGCTGCCTTGCAGGCAGGGAATGATCTGAGAAAAGATAAAAGCTGTCAGCGGCAGCTTGAGCTGCACCATCCATCCAGCAACATTAGAGGTGAATTAGTCACCAACAACGCTGAAAACGTAGAGGTTCTCAACACTTTCTTCACCTCTGTCTTCACCAGCAATGTTGGACCTAAGGTCATGGGAACAAAAATCCATGTGGATGCAGAGACCCACCGTAAGTTAAGGAAGTTATGGACTAGACAAGTGGTGTATGCGCTGGGTGGGTAACTGGTTGACAGGCTGCACCCAGAGGGTAGTGGTAAATAGCTCCTTTTTGAAGTGGCAACCTGTCACAAGTAGGGTCCCCCAGGGATCATTACTGGACCCAACACTGTTTAAACCTTCATAAGTGAGCTGGATGATGGGATCGAGTGCAGCCTGATGAAGTTTGAGGGTGATACCAAATTGAGTGGGGAAATACACTTTGTGGAAGGGAGAAACACACCGCAGGAAGACCTGAATAGGCTGGAAGAGTTTGCTAAGAAGAATCTTACAAAGTTCAGCAAGGACAAGTGTAAGGTCTTGCACCTGGGAAAACATAATCCCGGAGTGCAGCACAGGCTGGGATCCACCTGNGACTGGACACAAGAGGAAAATTTTTCCCAGTGAGAACAATCAGCCATTGGAATAATCTCCCCAGGGAAGTGCTGGATTCCCCAACATTGGAGACTTTTAAGATTCAGCCAGGCAAGATGCTGGGCCATCATCTCTAGACCATGCTTTTACCAAGAAAGTTTGGACTAGATGATCCTTGAGGTCCTTTCCAACCTGATATTCTATGATTCTATGACAAGGGGTTACTGAGCCTCTGAAGAGACACTCTTCAACCTTGCCTTTACACCCTGTAAGGGCAGCAAAGGGATTTTCCTTCTCACCAGCCCTCCCTCAAGTGCTGAGGATCTGACCTGCTGCTGGAGGGGAAGAAGGAGGTCACTGTCCTTGGCAAGTCTGACTCCCCCTCCACAAAAGACCTGTGTAGCAGCAGAGCTGTGCATACTCCTCTCATTTTCTGTCACTCCAAACCACTGGCATGGCTCTGAGGGGCTTTGATTTCAGATAAGGGGCATCTGGGAAGCCAGTTCACCTCCAGCTCTGTGCCTTCTGCCACAGCAGTACCTGCTGCCTTGCCACATCAGGAGCAGCCAGTGTTGCTGTAGAGGCAGTGCTAGTGAGGCTGGAGCACACCCAGGAGTGCGGTGGTCACACACCGCTGCTCCAGGAACAGCTCTGCCTCCTACCCTCCTGCCCACCTGGACCAAGGGTCTCCTGTAAGAAGCTTGCAAACTCCTCAGTGAGAAGCCCATGAGATGCTCTGCTCAGTCCTCTTGGAGACAGGCTACTCGAGAGCTTGAATTACCCCTCATCATGTACACCCCATGGCAGGACAACCCCACAAACTGGGACTCCTAAGGCGCTTACCTGAGCTTGCTGCTGCTGGTTTTCTTCTCTGGGCTACTGCAAGGGGCCTTGGTGGGGAGGCTGGGCAGGCCTTGCAAACCATGCAGCTTGTGCCTGTTTTGCTGGCTCTTCTTTCTCTGAGGTTACCATTGGCCACAACAGTTGCTGTTTCCGCTGCTGTCTGCTGGGCTCCTGGAGTACTGGGGTTTGGCTATGTCGGGTCTGGACTCCTGCGGGCTCTATTGGCGTTTGCTTTTGCCACTGATCATTTTGCTCCTGCATCCTCACAGCTGGCTGCTGGAAGGGCTGTGTGAAGCTCAACCCATAGCCATATAAGGAAGCCAGCTAGGAAATATTTTGAAAATGTCACTTGGTTTAATATTTTGAAACCGTTCCACAACATGTCCAACTTGGACATCTTTGTCCATGTGTGGTGACATTACTAGACCATAGTATGAAGGGGTTTTTCTGCCTGACTAGTCTTAAATTTCAAAATATGCAACTTCAAACAGCTTCCACATTGGGATGGCAGCATGATGTTTGCAGTTCTTTCAGGAAAAGGAAAGAGCAACGTCCTCTGCCTTCAGGTGGCCAGTGCCCAGTCATCTCAGAGCCGTTATGCTGTGGTTCACATTCTCGGATTGCATTAGAATAAGCAGAGATCTGAAACCCACCCTCTCAAACTGAGTGTTTCAATATCTCAGATACTTTGCCCTTGAATCAGGAGTTCCACCTCAGGACTAAGACATATTTCCAATAGCAGTTTTGATGAACAACAGCAAACTTGTCAGGAAGCATTTCTGGTAAAAATGTGCTACTTTTGAAATTTGAAATTCTTGACCAGCCCTGCTCATGCATCATACCACCTCTAAGCTAGTAGGTCAGGTAACAAGAGGCACGTACTTTTACAACAAAAAACAGAGATTATATCCCTAAAGTCAAACATCACAGTGACTTTCTTAAAAGCTGCCTACTTTGGGATTTGCACTGGATGTCAGAAAAAACATGCAGCCTATGTTAGCCTTTTCCAGGTGTTTGCCTCAGGCCTTGTTTTTCCACAAGTCTGTTACTCCAGTGTAGTAACCTTAGACCACAAAGCAAGATGTGTCTCTGGACCCTAAGGCTGCCTAAGTGAGAGAAGTTTGTTCTCACACTAAGGAGGAATACCCCACAGACCTCCTCTGCCAGAGACCCAAAGGACCCATGGTGGCCTTGTGCATGGGAAAATAGCTGTGGTCTGTCTCAACAAGAACCATTTCTAGCTAGAAAGTGCAGGATCAGTTATTGCCTCACATCCCATAATGATTTAGTGGCTGATGTTGCTCTGCTACTAGTGCAAATAGTCAGAAATATCTGAACTACAGTGAGAAGAAAAGTTTCGAGAATTTTCAGTGAGTTTGGGCAGGAGGTAGACTGCACAGGCAGTGTAAGTGTCAAGGCTCGGTCACTGTGAAAAAGGAAGAATAGAACCAATGAAAAGACAAACTTCTTAATAATGATTAGCTCAGAAAGAGTGTTGACCAAACTGCATAACCTGTGGAGAAATAGACCACCATTGTTCTGTGGCTAACTGAGGTTTCTGCATACAAAATATCAGCCAACTCCAGTTTATAATATACAGGTTGTGCTGTTACGCTGTAATGTTTGACAGCGTGGTTAAACATTGTGCTATGAATACAATTTCTTTCTCCGGCTTACATGTATGTATGACACTGCTGGCAGTGTCAAGATGTCTGCCTCTGTCTGCAGGCAGCCTGAAAACGTAGCTGATTTCAGTGAGAACTACACAGTTCCTCTTAAAGGTGTGTCTGATGTCCATTTTTATGACTGCCTTCCAACCCAAGTCAAATGAAGCTATGCTGAGGGAATTAAATATGATCCTATTTGGCCATGGCAAATCCAATTAAAATTCAGAAAGTACTTTATTTATTTTGCTTTGCTTTCTAATTCGACATGTGAGACATAGGGTATCCTTTGGCAGTGATTATTGTCCACTATACCACACTAAGTTTGTATCAAAATATATGACAATATATATGCAATATTTGTCTGCATTTGAGTGCTTTTTGTCTCTATGCATCTGATTCAAAGTTTGCTGATGTCTGTGGAAAGAATATCACAAATACAGCCTAAAATCTGACTAAAAATATGAAAAAAATAAAGAAAAAATTCTTTCATAATATATTTGGGAGTTTTTTAACTTTGTCTTACTATTGGTGAGACAACAGCAAACAGCAAATCAATAGTAAGTAGCAACTAGCAACCAAAACTTCCCAACAGTATCCATGTTTAAGACAGACATGAGCATGCTAAGTAGAGATGCTGACACTCACTGGCACTGCCCAGGAGATACAAAGGAGGCACAGGAGAGGTGGTACATCATCAGCCCTCTCCGGCACACTTGGGAAGAGAGCAAAACTCTGATGCATTATCACCTAGTGGCTACCCAAGCCTGCTCTGAGTTCTCTGCAAATACTGGCCTTATAAAAACTTGATACGGGAGTGTCTCTTTGATCCAACCAGTTCCATCTCCTTCTAGATGAACAAACACTGGGTCTGATCTCATTTCACAAAACTTATCTACAGAAATTGCAGGAAATGTAAAACAAGCCCTCCAGCAAAGGCTGCCTGCAATGGCTGACATTTACCCCAAGAGCTGAGGCTTGTTTGAAGCCCTCTCAAATCAGTGAAGGAATCTCCTGCCAATGCAGAAATTGCTGCATAGTACTGTCTGACCCATATTTTGTCAGAAGCCAAATTATAAGACTGCAATCATTCTTTTATGAAATAAATATTTCTCTTCTGCAACCTGATTACCTCTTTCCTAAACTGGCCAGGAGACTTAGTTAAACAGCAGGATTTCTGCCTTGTTCCAGATGTGCAAATGCCCACTGCACCACATGCTGGCAATGTCCTAGGATGTCCACACTGTGTCAGTAAAGTGTGGGATTGAGCACATTCTCCAGGAGACAATTTTCCACCCACCACATTGTGCACTGTCAAGTCTCCCCTGAAAAGAAAATCTTTGGGTTTTCCCATTTGTAAAAGGCTGGGATCATTAAAAATTGTCCACAAAATTTCTCCTTTAGCCTGCTCTGGACTCTTTGTATTTGGACCATGTCTGGACTGGAAGCAGCACCATGGAAGAAAACAGAGGCTCACAGGACCGGGTCGGGGCAAGCCTGCTCCAAACCCAGTCATCTACTTATAGAAAGGACAGACCTCCTGCAGCAGCAACAACTTCATGTCACAGGTGAGGCTTGAGCCTGAAGGCCCCATTCAGTTCCCCCTGTGCTGTTTCAGGGGCATAAAGTGTTACTCTGCCTTACCCTCTTGCTTTAAGTAAAGTGCCTACAAGGCCAGTGTGCTGTGGTGGCCACTACAGATATTAGGTGCCCATAGGTCTGTGTTCTATCAGGTCCCAGCTAAGTGAAACTACCCAGGACATCTGTCAAGGTGCCTGAACATCTACAGCAGAAGTGCCCTGTCCTGCAGACAATGACAAGTGTCAGGAATAACCAATCTAGGTGCAGCCTGCATGCACCAGCTCCAGGCTGCTGCAACTACAGCGTTAGCAATGTCCAAGCTAGCTCTTCAAAGCCAAACTTGAACGGCTGATGTGAGTTGTAGGCAGGTGTTCTCAGCCTCCCCAGTCCTCAGGCACTTGCATAGACCGAGATGCTTCATCCCCAATGCCACAGACTCCATGTATAAAGAGCTCCTTATGTGCTCCAGACCAAACCTTTGGCCCATACAGCTGCACTCCAGCATGGAGGAGATACACTTGGGCTTAAACGTACATGGGGAGGGTCACTGGAGGTTTTCCAACTCATTTTTCAGAAAGCTTCTTACAAAAGTTTATACTCTAATGGCTGCCAAATTATTTTAATTTTAAACTCTAAAATGGGCCATGCTGCATCTACACACATGTCCACAGCTGCCTCAGTCTTGACAAGGCTGAATGCCTCAGCCTGCCTGCCTGGAATTGAAGAAGGAGGGTTTCCTTCACCCAAGGCCCTCACAAATGCACATCTCCTTCACAGCACATCAAACACCCAGGGACAGACACAGCCCCGATGTGAACAGGATAGCAATGCAGTTCCATGGCTTCCTCATACACCGTACACAGTAGATCCTATGTTTCCCACACAATTGCCTGTGGGGTGTGTAACAGGGCCAAAAAGTGATATGGGACTGTGCTAGGGTGAAAGGTGTCTCCTCAGCACTTCTGCTCCCAGCATAGAAGGACAGAATACAGAAGCTGTAGGGGGGACAGAAGAGAGCCCTTCTTCACTTTTCCTTTTCTATCTAGCACACATAGCAGAATGGCTAGCATTTTAGATAGCAATGTTGCATTGTATGCAATAGCTCACTATTTAAATATACAGCATCCCAGAACAGTTTACCTGCCCAGTTGTCCAAAGCAACGTAAGATGCAGCACACTGTTATCTAGCTAAAAGAACAACCAGGAGCATACTGGCATGACTAAGGCAGACTGCAGTTCTTATAACAACCCATTATTACAGAACACCAAAACCAGGGCTTGAAAGTAAGTCTGAAGAAAAGCATAGAAACAAAACTGCTTTTCTGTGGTATGCTCCCTCCATCATGTTTCTTAGCTGGAAGTCAAATGTCTGTCTGACAGGAGTTAGGTCAGAATGGTGTTGAAGGCTAATGAAAGATCAAAGGGCAGACATAGAGAGGTCAGCAGAATGTGTTCGACCATCTTGTTCTGTCACTACTCTTCCCTTTGAATGATGAGGCTTTGTTTCCAGTGTTGTAAGTCTGACTTAGGCATTTATGGTCTTTTTTGCTGCTTCCCTAGTCTTTATTTACAGATAAGAAAATCTGTCTAACACCTTCCCCTCAGTCTACCTTTCTGCTTACCTGTTTGGGCTGGTGACTCAGGGCAATTCATCTGCATGGCTCAGCAAGCCTTTCTCCTCAAGGCACAAGACACGTGTACCTTGAGGAGTAAAACTTGAACAGGCTCAACAATTTCTAAAAGGCAGAAAAACACCTTATACCAAAGTTTTTGCGTTAAAACTTGTACATTGATATTTTGCAAAGGCCTTTCTGACAGAGTAAATACTGTCAAAGTACCAGGTGTGCATGACTTGGGTCACAGTTCCCATGAAGTTATCTTCAAGCAGTAATTGATTCTGTCTCAGAGCTCTGCAGGCAGGCAACGGCTCAGTCCAGGATGCTGAACATCTTCCAGATGCATTTACTTCCTACAGCAGAGACCTGTTAAATCCTTGGAGACAAGCAGTGGGGGTATTGGCCCTCTTTAATTCCCTGGTCTGCCATAGACTCCTGTGCAGAAAACCAAAAGTTAGATCATTTAGGCTGTATCACTTCTAAAAGTGCCTACCACTGCATGAACATCAATATATTGCATCAGTATAAGGCCAATTGCATTGGCTTTTTTACTTACTTAAACTAAAATTGACACTCTGTGGAACAGCTGCAGTTATGTTTCTGCGAGTTCAGCTCTCAGTCACGTATCCCATCCCTTGAGAGTAGCAGGAGTCTACAGGGACCCACAGGGCCTAGTTAGATGACGGAGCTTAAAACAATTGCCAGTGCCATCCATTCTGCTTAAACCCAGACTGACACAGAATGATCCAGATCTTCTGCTCTTGGTGGCTGCCAAATCCCAGCTTCCTGCCTTATCATAGGAGGAAGGTAAACATGATGTGTAAATGGGAAACTGATTATCAGTGTTTGAATATGGCCCAAGCTTTTCTCTAGTGACTGCATCAAGCATCACTATATCCCTGGGAAACCTCTGCAACATAGATACCGAAGGATGCATCCAACTCTTTCCCTGAGAACAGCCTCCAGACATTCCTCTACGCCCTTCCCAATCCTGTGGGAGTATTGTAGGGCAATGAGAGTAGTGAACTGCTCAAACGCCATCTAATTCAAGCAATAGAATGCCACAGATAGGAAGTTCCCTTGAAAGGAGGGATCCAATTATTAACAAAAGATACATTATAATTTCTTTGTCCTCTATCTTTGGGCGTAGGGAATACACTCCATAATACAGATGAGTGTTGGAGAGTGAATGCTCACCTTTCCAAAATACTTTTATGAATCATGCTGCTAAAAACTCCCTGAAAGAGGGGAGAATGGAGGGATGAGCAGTGAAGCCAAACAAAACTTCTATCACACATAATGGTCAACAGGAAAATCCAAGCAATGTCAGCTACAAATAGAAAAGAAAAAGAACCTGCCACTCTTCCAACAGCCAAGTTTACCTTTAACAGAGGAAATTGATTGAACTCATCATGTCC
Organism: Aramus guarauna; assembly: GCA_013400195.1. NCBI lineage: Eukaryota > Metazoa > Chordata > Aves > Gruiformes > Aramidae > Aramus > Aramus guarauna. Next base: position 17,772 of record VXBL01010261.1, read on the forward strand.
AGATGGTCCTAGCAGATGATCCTTGCTGGAAGACACAAAAAAAAAAAAAAAAAAAAAAAAAAAAAAAAAAAAAAAAAAAAAAAAAAAAAAAAAGTAAGCAGAAGTGTCTGGCATTTTGTCCTAGAAGAAATCTCTTTTCTGCCCCTCTGTAAGCAGTTGGATTAACCTTGCATATTCAGGCAAGGGAGACAGCAGAAGGATTCATTCCTGTGCACTCACACCAATCTTCATGATGCCAGCTCTGTTTTTTTGTTTTGTGTTGTGCTGTTCTTATAAAAGAAATAACATTGTTTCTGGGTTTGAGAACCCCTTTGCCCTTCCAAGTGCTAGGTGCAGTACTGAGAGAAACTGTGAAAAGGAGTTATAGCTCTAATTTACAACTCAAATTTATAGTATGTTCCCAGGGCCAGTGCGCTAGGTGTGCAGTGCTGATCTTGTACAGCAGGGAGGACAGGACGACTCCTGAAAGCCTAGGCTGTGGCTTGGACTAGGGGTACTTAGCTGGCTGGGGGATTTCTGCAGGAGCATCTTAGCTCTGTGTTATGCCACACAGAAATAATGGGAACATGAGTGCTTTCTACAAAGCAGCCCAGCACCAGCAGGGACTAGATGAGTCACTGTGCCTTGTCTTGAGCACTGCGTGTTTCCCTAGGTGACATCTCTTTGAGGTGCACAATGTGGGTCCTCAGAAGTCAAGGACACATGGCCTAAAAGTCAAAAGTGAAATGAGCAGGGCTGTTTTTCTTACAGGTGATGCACAGAAATAAGCTTCATCTAGATAAACTGTCCTGCATGAACAAAGAGCCTATGATAGTCTCCTGACACGAAGGGAACAACCAATGATTTTAACTTGTAGCAATGTTAAATTAGACATTAAAAGGTGACTTCATGGTGTCTCCATTGGAGGAAGTCATTAAGAATAGGCTAGACAGCATCTGTGGGAAGTGGCATAGGTACAACTGCAGTGCAGAAGATAGATAGATGAGACGACCTTGTGAGTGCTTTCTAACTTTATTTTTGACAACACTTTGATCACAATCATCTGAAACCTGGGAGCAGAGCAAAGATATGCTCCAACAGTCTGTTTGTCTATGTTACCACTGTGACAGTCCCTTTGAAGTGCTGATGCTCTCTACTAGTGCTCTTATCTGGAGAAGCACAACGCCCAGCTTGGTGCAGCAGCCCATCTCCTACCAGCAGTCCACACTGTCTGTACTCATGATTCATTGCTAATGAATAAAATGACAGATTTGTCTTCTCAGAAAAATCATTCTGAAGGTCTAAAAGCAATGTATACACAGATTAATCACACTGAACTAATTATTTGCACAGAGATTCTCACAAAAACTTACATCCACTTATCTTCATTCTACTTTGAAATAGTTCCCCTGGAACTTGCTGATACCCAAGATTTGTTTGGGAAACTATTTCAATACCTCAGTATAACTGTTATGGTCTAACTGACTGGCAGAGTCTTGTAAGGCCTTTGGCTTCTAATGTGTTTTAATACTTGAAGCCCAGTAAATCAATCGATAGTCAATATCCAAAGTACTTAGGTACCTGCAAGGGTCATCCTTTAAAAAAAGCCTTGTACCACTGGCAGAAGACACCTCCCAGGTCACTATCTTGTAATCTACTGAGAAGCTTTCGGACTAAAGCAAAGAGTTTCTGACAGGTGTCATGAAACAGTTATTTACCTGTTTAATCAGTTTACCTCTTTAATCTCAAACTGCATCTCACCCTACCTCAAAGGTTTAACTTCTTCCCAAAGGCATAAGTTCCTTCAGGAGAAGCCCTTCTGGCATCCAGACAGATGTTACCCAGGCAGAATTTGCTGAAACCAATCACCTGATAAAGGTATCTGGCATCTGTGAAAGGATGGGGTTCTCCAGCCAGTTCCCTGTAAGCTGGACTAGAAGAGGATAAAGAATGAGTGAGTCCCTTCATTTTTTGTTCATGCTCTGAGAGAGATGACATGCTGAAAGAGTAGTCCTGGACAGAGAAAGGTCAGGAGCACTGAGAAAACCAGGACAGGGAAATACACGTGGTTGTGATCATGTTTTAATTTTGCCTACAGCTGAGTGTTAGTGCTGTGTAACAAAAAGAGTGGTTGAGTGACTGTGCTAGGAGATCTTTACAAGCAGAGTAGGTTCAATTGCTCATAGCTATTGTGGTTCCCTGAAGTGTGGAAGCTTAAATGCTCACAGGCTCTGGGAAAGGCTGTGCTTAACCTACTGCCCAGACTAAGAGATAACACTCCACTAAAGATACAGTGCAGCTGATGGGGACTGAGGTCCCATATCTGGAGTGGAGAAGGGAGAAAATCTGTTCAGTGAATGCGAAACAGTCTGGGGTGGGCGGAGGGTGGTTGTGCTTTAACAAGACAAATTTACAGATCTAGCAGATTGCTGTGCAAATCCAGCAGCTGAAATTACAGCAAGTTGCAGCAATACCAGGGACTGTGGTAAGTTCCAGCAGGTACTTTAAAAACTCTTCTGCCCTGCAAATCCAAGCCAACAAGTGGCAAGGAAAATATAAGGAAATCAAGGAGCAATGATGAAGTAGATCACACAGAGTACATCACATAAAAGGCAGTAAGGAGAAAATTAGTGCACTGACTTACTCAAAGTGGTACTGTCTGTGTCTTTAGTGCTTCTGTAATAAGCTGTCTTGTTTTATACCACACTTTGGCAGGAACACTAACCACATGGTGCACTCATTTTTACACCCTGTGTTGAATGCTTTTTAAGTTCTGCATACCTTCTCTGCTACTCTGTTCCATCTGAAAAGCCTCTTACTGTTAGCTGTTCTTCTGTCAAATTTGATCCTTTCTGGTGTCTCCACGAGGAATTGCTTTTCTGGTCCTTGCTGTCACTTAGCTCTTCTCTGGGAAGTCTTCAGTGCAATAAATGATCAAAAAAAAAAATAAATCCCAGACTCCTCATGTCCTTCCCCCAATTTGTTGGACATTCCTAATCATGGAAGAGCTCTAACAAAGCAAGTGCTTTCAATAAATCTTAATTTCCAAAAGCAGTGTATGCTGATGACCTTGTAGGATTGAGCTCCTGCAAAATGGAAGCATGATAAATCTCCATATTCCCTCTACAATTTCTGCTAGTGGCCCTTCTTTTCTCTGAGAATGGGTAGGGAAAGATAATTACATATTGGAAATATATTCCTCCTTTCCAGAACATGACCAAAGGTGATTAGGACATCAGCTGCAGGCTAAAGCCTGGAGTTCACACCCTTGTTTCTTTTCATAGAATCATAGAATCTTTAAGGTTGGAAAAGACCTCTAAGATCATCAAGTCCAACCGTCACCTTCCTTGTTTCTTATCACCTGGCTGAATGCACTTGAGCAAGTAAGTGCCTTTGAATTCTGATTTGTGCACCCAAGGCATGCGGATAAAAGAACTCCCTCATGATGAATGGATATGATAACCAGACAGACTACTGTAAGACTGCCCAAGTGCTCTGAAAAGTGTTAGATGAGAAGAAATACCCAAGAGAGAGGCTGATATTACACAGTTGTTACATATTTTTCAATTGATCCCATGCACTTGGTTTAGAAATGTTTGAATGAAGTTCAAATGGATTATGAAAAGCTGCAGAAGTGCAAAGTCCTTGTGTAATCACAGAGCTTTGCTGTAATCTAGACATATGGAAAAAACAGTAGCTCCCAATAACAGATACAGAGCTGCCATTGTGGTTTACATTCAACATATCTATCGTTACCTTTTCTCACACCACCCAGAGCCAGATGCAGCAGAACCTTGTTCTGCCACTTTCAGCCAGACTGAGGAGAACCTCTCCAACCTTGCCTGCAGGTGATAAAGGTTTGACTAGGGAGGAAAAACTGGGCCTATGTTATTTCCCTGTGCCCCCTCCCTATCTCTGCTCTCTTTATACCCTTTTGCTTTACATACTAGCAAATTCCTCACCTTTGACTTTTCCTTTGCCTGGTGTGGTTACATTCCTTCTCCCCCTTCCCCTCCTCAGTATCTCTGCAAGTCTCAGTCCTCAGCCTTTCCCAGTCTCACCCATGTGCATCTCCCACTACTGCTGAGCAGAAATTCACAGTAACTCATTGTGCAACACTAGTAACCCAAGGTGTACAACATTGCATATTGACACTTGAGCACTGCATGTCACTCTTACCCCATAACTAAGTCATGTACCCCTACATGCCCCAGGTGACAGTGGGATGAAATACCTTGACACACATGACACAAGTCTGTAAAGCCATGAGGAAAGGCCTTGAGATAGACCTATTTATTGAGAGAGGAGGATATTTCTCCAGTGTCCCACAGAAGTCTCTAGGACCCATAACACCACTGCTACTTACCCACAGTAATGTGACACAGATATCAGATGTCAGTCACAGAAGTAATGTGTGTCCCTCAGACATGAAGCTATTCTCCTTAGATGTAAATACATGTTGCTAGTGCTTATTCCTAATCAGGCATTTCTGTATCAGAAATGCTTTGACTCTCCACCTCATTTCAGTTTTGATGCAAACTGCACTGAAGAGATGCAATGGATGTAATGGATTAAAGTTCCCACTGGCAATACCACTCAAGTTGCTGTTTCTCTCTGTGCTTGAACACAGCTGTGGCAGGAGCCTTGACCTGTCATGCTGACATGCAGTGTGCATGCACAGCAAGCTGTCCGAGATGCACAGCTCACCTCTCAGGCTGGACAGATATCTGACAAATTGGAGGTCAAAAGTCTGGTGTAGATCTACTTGACTGAAGACTATGTTGAAGAGCCAACTATGTGTTTCAAAAGCAAAGGCAGCGTTTCTTGGATATCTGGAACAGCATTTCATATCATGGTTTGGGTTTGGTTTCTTTTTGTTTGGTTGGGGTTTTTTGTTTTGTTTTGTTTTGTTTTGTTTTGTTTTCCAAACAGAAGCAGAAAAATGCATGTTAGAATAAATATTTGTCACTTAAGCACTACCTTGTTCTCAGACAACATCCTATATCACCCATGGGGAGACACAGTCTCCCAGTACAAAAGGAGTTCACAAAAGCATTTGTTGCTTAGGATGCATTTATGCTTGCTACCAAGGACACATTTAACAGGAAAACTTGAGTACATACCACCCTACATGTGCACATCCAGCAGCATGAGGAGGAAATATACAGTAAGTCACTGCATTAACAAAATTCATCGTTAATAGTCTTTTTTCTCCTCTCCCAAATAACATAGAAACAAAAATCTTTGCACTAGAGTTTGCGTAGCTATATACAGTGGTCAGTATAATTAATGCTTTATTGCAAGCCCCAGAAAAGCAGGCTACTAGATCTCCTTTCCCAATGCATCAAGTGGAGAAAACACATGTATGGTACAGAAGCAGGGCACTTCATGGTTCTTGGAAGAGCTTTTGACCCCATATGATCAGTAACTGCTGGGCTTCATTTCCTGCTTGGAATATATGCAAGGCATCAGAGTACAAGGTAGGAGACATACTCACTTCTTTCTGGACCTCCAGAAGGACTGAGCTATAAAAATAAAAGGTACAAGGCTGAATTCCTTCTCCCCTGGCAGTGGTGCATGTTTCCTCAAGAATCTTGCTCCAACCTGCTGGATGCTCAGGGTCACTTGGTAAATTGCTTTCAGCACGTGTCACAGGCTTACTGTGGCCCACCAGCACCCCATCTGGAAAATGGACATCATTCATCTGGTCTGACAGGAAAGCCCCAGGAGGTGAAGAAGCTCCCTGCATCTGATCAACACCTCCATGCAACAGCAGCTTTTGCCTTGGGGCTGGTGAGTATCTTCAGTTTTCACATCTCCCTGCAGGGCTTGGTTTTGGGGCCCCCTTCCCAATCCACTGTACATGCCAATAAAAATGGGAAGCATGACGTCAACGGCTGGTGCACCCACTATGCATGCCTGAAGAAAAAGCAAGTTGGAAGGACTAAGTTATTTCCTCAGCTTCTCATCAATGTGTGCAGTCAGTTGCTATTGGCAAGTCTAGGCAGAAGACTAATGATCCTCCACAGCTATTTGTGATATGGAAGCTGGTACTGGAGTGACAACCCTTCAGAAATAGGTGCTACACAGTCCAGCCACAGAGTCTTTATCCTGTGGCCATGCCAGATGTACCACTAGTGCCTGCCATCTCCTGTTATCAGTGAACACTTGGTTCTTGAAATGTGAAATGGCCCCCAGCTGTGGACTTTTGGCTTGAGGGAGAAAATTACCATCTGAATGTGTTTTTTTAAGTCATGATTATTAATTCTTTCTGGTTCTTTCCCAAGACAGTAAGTATCCACTTGGAAAGATACAAAGTTTTTAAGTTATCACACCTGCTTCTTCCATGACCAGACTGCAGGACTTTAATTCTTATTTACATTTGTCCTCTGTCTCCTGCTTCCATAGTGTAAGGAAGTCTTACAATAAGAACAATATTTGTGATCTAACTTAATGTACATTAAGCTTACAGTAACCTCTATACAAATATGTGTCGTGAAGATATTAAAGCCCTTGGTTGTGATGGAAAGAAGGCTGAATACACAGAACAGTTTCACTGAAATTTATGTTCAAAAAATCCAGGCTGTCTTGCCTTATGATCTCTTAGAGCCAGATGTCCCTTCTAATGGAATAGACCCAGACACGACTCACCTGCATTTCTTCAGAGCTCCCTATGTCAAGTCTTGCAGGGACACCCTGACAAAAAGACAGCAGAGCATGAGTCAGGCAAGGCAAATGTTACACCACTGAACAAAATTATATTTTTAGGGGAAAACTGAATGAAAAAGGCATTCTGGCAGAAAATTTGAAACAAATTTTAAAACAGTTCTTGCTAGACATGGAAGCCCAGTGGCCATTGTTGAACAAAGAAGTATATAAAGGTCTCTGTCAAAGCTTTGAATACTTCAGCCTTTCAATTCAGGCTGAATTTTACCTGCAGCAATGTCAACTGAAATTATAGTTGTCTGAGGGTGAGAAAAACTGAAATAAACTTACCCCTTGGCTTGCTGTATAGGACCGAAGAAACAGCTGAGGGTAAAGCTAGATAAACCAAAAAAGAATAATGACCAAAGAAACAGCTGAGTGTAAAGCTAGATAAACCAAAAAAGAATAATCAGTGAATTAAGCTGATGCAGCTGACTAAAAACAGAAAGAATTGAAGAGTAAGACATGGGAAATAAATAACTTGTGGTTGTAGGAGCTGTAGTGCTTCCCATTGCTGGACTAATTCATATGCAGTTGGGTACACCAAGAGCAAAAAGAAAAGAATTTGTGAGGGTTAGCAAGTGTTCAATGCCATGGATGCTGGAAAGAATGACCAGGACTCCACTTTTGGGAGCACAGATAAATATAGATGATCATGTCTTCTTCACATGTGTGCCCTGCTGGCTGCAGTCCAGAGCCATTTAAATGCATCAGCTCAGAGCTGCATGTATGCTGAATGTGACTATTCAGCTCTTGGGGGAGAGCTGGTTTGTGTCTTGCCATCAGCAAGGGCAGACATAGCAAAGATGTGTCTGCCTACACCGTTTGTGTAGGTGCGGCTGAAAACAGCATTGAGGCACTAGAAGAGAATTTATGGCTTGCCTTTGCAAGTAGATTTTTTTACACAGATGGATGCTTTTCTGACTTAATGTTTCTGCAAAAAAAATGACATCTTCTCAGCTGATTTTTAGTCCTGACTGAAAATACGACAATTTAGTCCAACCAAAAGTTGCCACAAAACTTCGGTATGAACATAATTGTGTTACAGTACCTCAGAAAGCTATACACTAAAATCTATACTCACCTTGGGACCCAAATGTCCTGAGTATTTTGGTGCTGGTAACTACATTAGTCTAGAAAAAAGCAGTCAGTGTACCTACTTGAAAAAGACTAAGACTTGCTGAACAGAGGGAGAATCAGCTAACAGACAGCAAAAGAAAAGAAGTGCTAAATGACATACTGCATCAGTGGAATGTATTTGGCCTGACTAAAGAACATATTTTTATCAAGAGACCACTTTCATGACCTGATCTTCCTTCAAAGCATCTTCAGCTCTTCTTTGTACATTTTCAATAGCAATGAAAGTAAGGAAAAAATAAGGTAATATATGTTACTAGAGCAACTCATAAAGCTGGAAAAATACACAAACTTTCAAGCACACTAGGTCTTCTTTAGCACTTTCGTTACTTTATTTCCTGAAATAAACCCATGTGGTAACAGGGTCGAGGCTGATAGATAAGATAAATAAAGAGAGATAAAAGATAAATAAAGACAGGAAAAATTACACTACGGAATTGTGTCTGAAGTACCATCCTCTGTAGACCAAAATCTCAGACTACACAGGGAAAGGGGTATTGCAGGCCAGCCAGCCTCTACCTGCAGGATATAGGTCTAGTCTTGCACTGGGCAAGAACCAAACCTATGCAGCCATCAAAGTTGTCAGTGGGTCTCTGTTAAATAAGGCAGCCTGAATATGAATATCTATTCATATTCACCTTCCAGAGCCAGTTTTCTGAGTCAAATGACCATAATGTACTCCAGTTAAAGATCTTAGAGGATATATTCTATACTGACTTGCATGATGATCATCACCAGTAAAAGTACTCCCTTATTTCCATTGATGTTCGTTACACTTTTGCCAGACTGAAGATGGTACCATAAAAGGTAGAGATGCAGAGAGAAACACTGACACCACCCTAACATTTCCAGCTGCAGTAAGAATCTGGCCATTACCATTCCTGATAGAAATAAACACTGTCTTATTTCAGTGAGTCAAAGTGCAGGAACAAGTCTGGCAAACTACCAGTAGTGCAGAAGCTGTCCAGTGACTTGTAAAGCCAAAAGAAAGGACCAATTTCAATGGGCCGACATACATGAAAACTACCTGCTGTTGACTTCTGGCAGCTGTTGCTGGAGCCCTGAAAGTTCTCCTTGGTGAAAGAGCTGCTGACCTTGTAGGACCAGTGGCTGTGCTTCATTGTACTGGCCTGGGGCTTACTTGGCAGTCTGCAGTGTGGGCTGCAGCAATGGGTTTTGTGCTTGTGTCCTAGGTTGCTGGAGTTGAAGTGGTGTCTGCTGGGACGAACAGGCATTGTGTATTCATACTGCAAGGAAAAGAGACAAATGTGTAAAAAAGATAATATCTTTCTGCTGCTAAGATGATAGCAACATTGTCCCCGAGTGAAAAATGATAGATGAGGAAAGTAATCTGCCCTTTCCTGCCTGAGATGATGCTAATGCCACCACTTGCATTTCTCACAGTGCCCATGCATCACCCAAATGTTTGTCTGTTCCTTCCATAATCTTTACAATCAAATCAAGTCCTGCAGCATACTTCCCAGAGTACCTGGGATACTGCTGCCACATGTCAGATAAGCAATGCAGGGTGGTCACAGCCTCAACATTGTCAATTTGAGAGAGAGATCCCTCCAGCATGATGATGGGCAAGAGACAAGCTCAGGTGCTCTGACAGCTACTCTTTTGTAGAGAGAGCCTGAGGTCCATGCCCGGATGCTTACCTACTAATGGTGTCAGCTCATTTTAGGATGGCTAAATGATTTGCAAAGACAATGCTAGATTTCTGTAGCAGAGCAGGCACTCCTTCCTGAACATCAGATCTGCACATCTGGGCCACCCATCTTCCCAACATTAATTTCAACAATGCTCAAACAAGATTGTTGCCCACTTCAGAGTATTTAGTCAACAGACTCCATTAGACCTTTTTTTCACACTTTCATTGTTCAGCTTTACCCTGGGGGTAAGATGTTAGATAACCTGGTGGCATTCACCTGGTGCCATTCATATGGAACTCTCCATATGAAAGCACAGGGTTTGCTCCTTCTGTCAGCAAACCTGCCTCCATTGCTGGCTAACTTCTGACTTCCAAAGGAAGAAGAGGTTGTCCCAGAATGACTTTCTTTTTCCTGAGCCACGGGTGACTCATGAGGCATGGTTTGAATGAGAGGAAGCACTGAAGCAGGTTACCTGTTGGGTCTTATGATCCTGTAGCCTTTGCCTGAGCCATGGGTATGAAGAATGCAGTGGAGCCAGATGGAGCTCAGTGGCTCCCCATAGTCATAGTGGTCACGCTATGAGGATAGGTGAAGGAGTAACATTCATTTCACTGAGTAGTGTGCATCTTCCAATGTTGTCAACATGATAGCATCAGAACACCCCATGGAAAAAGTTATCCCCCATAACACCCAAATATGCAGACAGAGATGATCTGCTTTTTTCAAAGGGAACTGAAATGACAGTAAGTATCCTGGTCAAGTTGCAGAGGGAGCTTGAGGGCAGAGTTTCAACCATCTGTTAAGGTCCTTAAACACATGGATAGATTTTTATTAAAGTGTTTTCCTTCTTAAGGTCTGCTATGTAAAACACTGAACTGCTTTGAGTTTTGTTTTGGTCTTTGTTCTGAATACCTAAACACATTATGTACATGACTCTATCAAGACATAATATGTTATTTTGCATAGTAATTTGTTTTTATTAATGTCTATCACCAGCTACAGCAGTAACTAAGGATTGCTACCTATTCTGCTAAACATTATTAGAACGAAAAGCTAGCACATACGCAGAGAAAGATTTTTTTTAATCTATGTGTTACTGCAAACACATAAGAAAATAGAACTCAAAATGGTACTTTGAATCTCTAGCCTTCTTTTTTTATAACCATGTACATATGGCAAATAATGTATTGTTTGAAAATAGAGGAGTAATTACCTGTGGAAGCATGTTTGTATTCTGTCTTCCATACTGTCTCATCTTCTGAGAAACAAACAAAAATTATTATGAATTGCTCATTCCTTTCATACCTTACCCTCATTCCCTTACTGTAGCACCTTCACTGTTCATCTAAATGTTAATGCTCTCATCTGTTTTTGGTTCATTGCAAACCTACTCTGCTTGAAAAACAAGAAAATCTACTCTCCAGGATTTTTCAAACACCTCTGCCCGAATCGTCATCTTACGCTGCTCAACATAATGCAAATAATATTGGAGATCCTCTCATACAGTGGATTATGCAGGCTTGTCATATTGCAAGACTCTCAGTGAGAGAGAAGGTTTGCCTTAAGAACAAGGAGAAAATATTTATTTTGATGAAGGGAGGCAAATGGGGGTGAGGGGGTGGGGAGGGAGGTTGTTTAAGAAAAGCTTTGCCTGAAAGGCTTCTTAAGGAAGCTTGCGATTGGTACACATGTAGTCTCGTTCAGGACAAAAATAAAGCAGCACAGTTTGGCGTGTCCTTATCTTTCCACCATCTTTGATCAATATTATCATTGCTTTCATTTGGGCAATTCATCGATCATGGCCTAAACAAATATGCTTGTCAGTTAATAACAGTGTTTGCCTTCTGAATAAATCAGTTTAAAAAATCCTGAGACTTTTGTAACAGCTTGATCTGTTGTCTTATGTAGGTGACATTAGAGTCAGCCAGACTGTACACTTTTTTCTATTTTGCTTTTTGTGGCAATCAGGAGTTCCCTTCTTTCATGGTTGCTGTTTTGAGCAGCCTGGCTGACCCTGCTGAGCTCCCATTGAAGTGAGTGGGAATGCTACTAGAAATTTGCTTTCGTTTAGGAATACACCATGACAGCTCTATAGCACATATGCTTCCACTAATGGAAGCTAGAGCTGACGTTGATACAAAAACTGCAGCCAAAAGAACTGCTGCAAGGAAATTAAGGATAAATCTAGCACCCCACTTTACAGAACTACCATCTGTTAAGACTGGGACATCTTCAAAACAGAGCATTATTGGCAACCTCTCTGCATATCAGTGTGGCTATCATTAGCTACTTGCACTTTAACTGAGCAAGTGGGGAAGTTAAGATGGCAAGACTGAGCAACGCCTCAAGAAAAATTTCATTCTCATTTACGTTATTGAAAAGTTTAAATACCAGGTTTGGTTCTGGTGACCTTTTTTTTTTCCTTATTATACCCTTGCATGCCATGACTTGGCTCAGTGCATTGCATGAAAGTTTACGTCACTGTGTCGTGTTGTTAATATTAACTCAATGAAGTATACAGACCACAGCAAGGCTTGACAGGCAAGGACTAATTCTATTTTCTTGAGCTACAGGCATTAGATTTTATCTAAAGGGTTTGCCAGGTAATTCAGCCAGAAGCAAGTGGGCTCTTCTGACATGAGGGAGTATTAGGGGCTAATGTGAGTAGATGTAATAAGAAAACAGCAAAAGACAGGAACAAAGCTTCTTCAAATATGCAAGTTACACTTTAATCCAGAAATTCTTTTCTCCCAGATGAATTGCATTTCAGATTGTTACACAGTTTGTTGAAAGGAAAGTGTTGCTCTGCTATTATCCACCCATTTTTCTGATAGTTAAAGACGTTTTGAAATGTTGGAATAATTGTCAAGATTCTGACCAGCCTCACTTTTGATGTTTTGCTCTGCATTTTAAGGTCCACATCATCTAGACATGTGATAGGAGAGAGATAGCAAGTCACACTAGGGGGTATTATACTTACCTTTTTTTCATTTGTAGCTGTCACCTTACTATTCAAGAGGTGATCACGCATAGCTGGAATGGGGGGATATGTACCTGAAGGCTTACACTTGCCATTCCCTATGGTCTGCCATGCTGAGGGTATATCTGCAAACAGAACAAACATGAGAGTTCTCCTGAGCAGGGGGTGAGACTCATAGACACAGACAAAACAGGCTTGGGGAAACCCAGTATGTTGTATAGCCCAGGGTTACCATGTGACCTGATATACTACCAACTTCAATATACTATCAAGAATACTAATTTATTCTTCTGTCCTCTACATTTCCCTAAGACCCTGAGGTTGTGAAAGGAGTCCTGCTGCTGTCACAGCACAAACCATCCCTGGAGTACAGATTCCTTAGAGTTTATCAGTCTCTCTTGGTGGCATCACCTTTGCGTGGACACGACAGGTAGGGCTGTACACCTACATGGGAATCAGTTCCAGTAGCCAGTCTGTGGGAAATCAAGTCTGTGATTTCTACTTTATTCATGAGCTCTGCAAGCACATGATCACTTGGTTTGACAGAAGGGAGCAGATCAAGGAGCTGAAGTAGAGTGATTATTAGCACCTCTTTCAGCAGCAGCTCATTATTAGGTGAGCTTGGCTGAAGCATAAAGCCATACTCTTCAGCTACGGGTAAACCCCCTCTCTCTATAGAAACTGCAATACAACTAACTGGTCCTGCCTTGCTGACCAGAACTTTGATACTTACCCCTGCAGTCACACATTCAGTTCTCATACCTCTGTGGTGCACAGTCAGTACCTATTGCCAAGCATGGTTAACTAGCACGCTTGATCAAGGCAGCAGTATGTTTGCTTACATCCTAGGAAACTGTTGGCTATCCTGAAGGCTTTTGATGATTTTTGCACTAGCAGTCTTCAGTTATCTTTTTCATTTTTATATATGAAGAGTCAGTACTTTTCAGTGGAAATAATCCTGAAATTTGGAATTATCCTTTTTCAGACCTGAGCACAGATTAGCTTACCTGGTGGATACAAAGACAACTTATCTTCTCCAGCGTAAGTAGGCTGGGAAGGGAAAACAGGTATATTGGCAAAGATTATCCTGACAGTTCAGTTTAGGCTGCAGAAATGTGCACTAAACCCAGTCTATCCCCGGGTAGGTTGTTACGTACCTTAAATAAGCAAGCAACTTAGACTGTGATATACAGGTGCACAATTTACAGGCAAAGCAACACTTGTGCCAAAGAGACATAAAATCAGCATACAGTTGCTCATATTTCCAAGAGCTTCCTGTAATAAAACTGTGTTGTGAGAAGCTTGAGATTAGTGTCAGCTTTAGTAAATCCAATACTGCACTAGTATTAACAGCAGTTCTCTTTTTTTAATCCTGCATGTTTTTAATCTTGATGAAGCAGAGTACCAACTTTCCACAAGGTATATTTTCTAATATTAATGGGAATGCAATCCACCTTCTGTGGGAACAACATTTTAATTTATTTTAGTTACTGAATAAAATATTCTAAATAAGGGATTTCATAGACACACAGTAGAAAACCTATCGCAGATTTCATTGCAATCAATAAATGAACACCGTGTTCAGGTTTTTTTGTGTAAAACTGTATTTTGCCATCAATATCTAATTATCCTGGAATGCACAAGCTAATTTGGTGATGTCCTCTTTTTTTTTTTTTTTGGCCATCCAATATCTGAAGAAGCAGAGAGCTATTCACCCTTGCAATAATCCTTTTTACAAATACCCACCTTCAAAAATGAAGATTCATCATAGGCATAAAAGCAAATCCACCTGGTGTACAGCCCCATCAAGTTTAATTCCAAAACAATGACAATTTACATACAGAATGATACACTGACATAAAAAGTAATTTCTGACTGCCTTAGCATAACAAAATAATTGATAAAACTATCAAATATCTGCGCTTATCAGTATCACATAAAGAAAATACTACCTTTTTTTACTGGGTCAGTCTCTTCTTCCAGAAGCTGGGGACCAATGAAGTCTCCAGGAGATCAAGATTTTAGGGGGAAAAGAGGTTTATTGGAATTATTCCCATATTACATTATCTTTCAATAAAAAAGAGCCTTATTTAAATGATTGACTAAGCAATCATGTCAAAGAGGGGTACATGGGAAGGGCCCACTAGTAATTAGTTCCTACCCTTCTATCACACACAAAGTCATAAACTTAATTTCTCAATATTTTTAATTGCATGTTCAAGCCTGCATTTGAGAATAAGTTTTTTGGCAAACTTTAGTGCATAGTGAGAGGCAGTAATCCATGTTCTGATCCCTTTTACATTAGGTGTAAAATTTCACAGGAGTCAGTGGGCTGCTCTAACAACTTGTTCAATTACCTGCACATGTTTCACGCACCTTTGATTCCAATACATGCATCGTCTGACAGAATAACGTAACCGTTACTTCACATCTGTTTTCACTGCAGAAAAAGATACAATAGAGCAAGCGTCAGGCATAAGCACCACTCATTCAACTCAGCACACCATAAACAGCAATTTCTGCATGCAGATCGTTATGTAGACATCTGGACCTGATTTCCCAGCTGTTTCCCTACTGTGTAACCTTATATTGACCTAATAGCTGGAGTTCTAGCAAAATCCCCGTCCTACATCCCAG
The DNA here is from genome assembly GCA_013400195.1 of Aramus guarauna. Taxonomy (NCBI): domain Eukaryota; kingdom Metazoa; phylum Chordata; class Aves; order Gruiformes; family Aramidae; genus Aramus; species Aramus guarauna. Next base: position 32,865 of record VXBL01010261.1, read on the forward strand.
TTTCCATGCAATTCTCTGCACAATGCTTGGGTGGTGTGAACAAGATATAATGAGCATAAGTTGCAGTATGGAAAGCTAAGCTTAGACATTGATAACAATTCGTCGGCCATGCAGACAGCCAAAGCAGAGGTTTCAAAATGAGAGAATAAAGTTACAGTTACTTTCTGGCACTTCTCCAAATATTTGTAACCACACAAATAAACTTGAGTTTCAACTATAGACAGCATTTCAGATTTTGTTANTTACGCTAATCTGAAACTCTCTCTATTCACCAAGAGTAAAGGATCCCATTGTATGTGTAATCATATGTGTTCCTCCTAAGCAGAGTGATACTAATTAAGGACTGCAATTTTTTCCAGCCTTTTAACTGAAATTCTGGAAATAGCATTTCCACAGCTTTACAGACAGTATACGCTGAAGTAAAAGTAAATGTAGGTTTTTGTCCATTAAACAATGATGATATTACAGATAATTTGATACTTATCAACTACCACTGCTTCATTGTAGGAGTTTAAAAAGTTGTGAGGAAATGGGAGTCTCCTTTGAAGTATTTCATAGGCTGCACGACTACACCCTTGGAGAGGCAAAGCACATCTAATTATTGCTATTAGAGGTATTAAAATAACATTTCTCATGACCTAGCTGCTAGCAGATCTGTAAGTATGTCTAGAACACATATTTATGCAGATACATTTTGATACACCACATTCAACCTATGGTCCCAGCAAGCAAGCAAAACAGTTCTTTCATTGGACTTTTTTTTTGGATGCAGACCTCAAGGTCACAAGCAGTTCATTGTTGACTTTTGAGGATAGAAAAATTAGTCTTCACCAAACAATAAATTTTATGGAAAATACCCAATTTTTCCTTTATTTTTGAGTTTCTGCCATGACATTGTTTGTTTCAAACTAGCATTCCTCTCTGTCTCTACTGGAGTGCATGTGTGTCCCTCAGTAGTGGTTCTTTGCGTGCCACATTCCCTCTTCATTGGAAAACTTGACTGGAATCCATTGATTCCCAGCTCAAGACAAAAGCCAAGTGTTAGAGTGTTTATCTACAGAGGGGTGCTTAAGAAATTAATATAAACTAAGCAGCAGCATGATTTTGAAGTGTAGTGGTGGAACTACATTCAACATCTTTATGGATTCTTCCATCAAAGAGAAGGAAATGTAATTTTGACCTAGTACTGGTAAATAGTTCCATTCAGAGAACAGAACTTAAATGCTAATTCAGAGTAATATCCTTAACGCTCTTATGAAAAGAAAATTCACCTAACAGCACTTTCCTTAGCATATTTTCCCTAGCAGCAGCGGCGGGAAGCAGTGTCGGGACACACGATGGGTACACCTGGACAAGTAGGGGCATGTCCAAACATTTGGCGCTCCCCAAGCAACTGACCCTGGACCCGCTGACTGAGCCCAACAGAAAGGGGCAGAGCCTGCAGCCGGCAGCGTGGGAGATGTAAGCAGTTAGTCCAGCTGATTGCACTGGGTGAGCATATCTATTTCCTAGCAGGCAGGTGTGTGGCAACATGGTGGCCACCTGGCAAAAAGCAGGTTCTCTGCTTCTCCTGAGCCTCTATCACCTGTAAGAACCAATGTAGCTACACAGGCTGAGCTCTTGTTCAGGCATGGCACCACCCAGGTTTCTGGCTGTGGGATGTGTGAAGGGATATTCCTAGAAGTGGAAACTGGTTGCACGCAAGCCTGTGGCAGCTTGGACAGATAGATAAACTGCTTTGCTTGGTGGCTGAGCTGCAGGAGGAGGTGGGCAGACTGAGGAGTATTAGGAGTCTGAGAGAGAGATTGATCAATGGAGCCATACTTTACCACCTATGATGAACGCAAGCCAACTCAGTATGGTCACTATGGAGGCAGGTCCTGGATCTGCCTTGTGCCGGAAGGAAGGCATCATCACAAGGGATAAGGAGGGGTGGAAGAAGGTCACAGCATGGACCAGTAAGAGAAACTCCTCCTTACACTCTAAGATACCCTTACAGAACAGGAACGAAGCCC
>VXBL01010261.1:45867-107998 GCA_013400195.1 Aramus guarauna
TGCAGATGGATATCTGCTCCACCATCATCCTCCATGGGCTGCAGGGGGACAGCCTGCCTCACTACGGTCTTCACCACAGGCTACAGGGGAATTTCTGCTCTGGCACATGGAGCACCTCCTCCTCCCTCCTTCTTCACTTGGTGTCTGCAAAGTTGTTTCTCTCACATCTTCTCACTCCTCTCTCTGGCTGCAAATGCTGCTGGCTGGGTTTGTTTTTTCCCCTTTCTTAATTCTGTTATGCCTGAGGCACTACAACTGTTGCTGATGGGCTCAGCCTTGGTCAGTGGCAGGTCTGTCCTGGAACCAGCTGGCATTGGCTCTGTCAGACATGGAGGGAAGGTTCTAGCAGTTTCTTGCAGAAGCCACCCCTGTAGCCCCCCTGCTACCAAAACCCTGCCATGCAAATCCAATATGCACTCTCATGCCATTTCACTGGTAAATCAGGACCCTATAGTTGTCCACAAAAGGACTTGCTAGAAGTTTAATGAACTGCAGCAATTTTATGTGGTATGTTTCTTGGCCAAATAAAGTGCTTCTTACATTGCTCCTGCACAAAAATAGGTTTCTGAAGGAGGAAATCAGGCTCTGTGGTGACTGTATTGCACAACACATAGAAGCTGCTAGGATGAGTTGAACTGCAATTGTATGAACTGCAGTTGGATGACTTGTACTGCTTGATGTGCCTACCACTTCCTAGCCTATTTCTGTACAAATGAGTGTCTGTGCCAGTGCTGTGTTTTTCATTAGTATGGTCTATGTACTTGCAGGTGGTACCCCAGTGTAGCCAAAATAGGTGTGATATAGGCAATTACCTTTTGACAATAGAGTGTATGAACTGAATCCAAAGTGAGATGTGCATGACAGCCTAGCTGTCTCCAAAGCAAGCATAGATATGGAAGCTTATTTCCTGTGACTCCTTTTAACCACACTTTTCACCCAAAGGGGTTATCTACATTTGGTGAGATTAATTGCACTCTAATCTTTATTGATTGTATTCTCGCTGTCTCCAGGAGCTACTAAGCTGTAAGAGAGCAAACTCATTTTCCAAGCTTAAAAACTGGAAGAGAGCTGCTTCAGATTGCAGCAATATAGATCTGTGACAGTAGCAGATGTTGCCACATGCATAAGGCTTTTTAAGCCAAATATTAGAAACCTGTGGAAAGACCTGAAGGTACCACGATGCAGAGAATATTCAGCCATCTTTTCTTGCTGCTCTAGGTGAGAAACACGTGTTGTATCAGTTAACAAAAGGATTTTCCCTAACTGCTAGACTGAAGCAGGGCTGCAGGAAAAAGACTAAATTAAGGACTGCTCAAGCTTGGAAACATGGATTCAGGTTTAGAAAGAGAGGGGAGAAACAGCAATTTCCTGAATCTGCTTTTGATAAAGAAATGTTGCTTCTCTTATTACTGTATAGGCTCAAACAATGAGATCTTTAATCTCAGTCTCTGGTACCCAGCTACAGTACTAAGATTAAAGCACTGGTATGAGCCCACCATGATCATGCAGCAGATCCTCCCGGAAACTATACCAAGGCACATGGAAAATAAGGAGGTGATTGGTGACAGCCGACATGGTAAATAGCGCCTGACAAATTTGTTGGCATTCTGTGATGGAGTTACAGCATTGGTGGATAAGGGAAGAGCAATTGATGTCATCTACCTGGACTTGCGCAAAGCATTTGACGCTGTCCCACATGACATCCTTATCTCTAAATTGGAGAGACATGGATTTGATGGGTGGACCACTCGGTGGATAAGGAATTGGCTGGATGGTCACACTCAAAGAGTGGTGGTCAACGGCTCAATGTCCAAGTGGAGAACAGTGACAAGTGGCGTTCCTCAGGGGTTGGTACTGGGACTGGCACCGTTCAATACCTTTGTCAGCGACATAGACAGTGGGATCAAACTGTGTGGTGTGGTTGATATGCCAAAGGGAACAGATACCATCCAGAGGGACCTTGACAGGCTTGAGAGGTGGGCCCGTGCAAACTGCATGAATTTCAACAAGGCCAAGTGCAAGGTCCTGCACATGGGTCAGTGCAGTATCAAGCACCAATACAGACTGGGCAGAGAATGGATTCTTCTCCTCAGCCCTGAGGAGAAGAACTTGGGGCTCCACATGAGCCAGCAGTGTGCGCTTGCAGCCCAGAGATCCCACCATATCCTGTGCTGCATCAAACAAAGTGTGACCAGCAGGTCAAGGGAGGTGATTCTGCCCCTCTACTCTGCTCTTGTGAGACCCCACCAGAAGTAGTGCATCCAGCTCTGGGGCCCCCAACATAACAAGGACATGGACCTGTTTAAGCGAGTCCAGAGCAGGGCCACCAGATGTGTGGCAGGCCACTGGACCCATGCAGTCCTCTAAGTCCTGTTACCCTCAGTGTCGTCTTCCTCCTCCCTTTGCTACACCTGTCTGTGGACAGGGTGTCACTGTGGAGGCTTACTAAAGCCAGCTGTTCTCAGCAAGAGCCCCTGTCAGGGTGCCAGGAGCCATGGGGGCTCCCCTGGGGCAGCAGGTCAGGGCACGGCTGCCAAGGCCTGTCTCACCACCACAGCTGGGAGCAGGGCAGGCCCAGGGACAGCCTCAGCCCCGGGCATCGGGACCCTCCCTGAAGACAGGATGAAGCTGGGCTGGGACATGGGCCTGTGGGCAGGCCTGGCTCAGCGTGGTCTATGGCCGGGGCTGTGGGAAGCTGGAGGCCAGCCCTGCTGGGGCAGCAGCTGTCAGCCTCCAAGGCAGTCATGTGTCCTCCCTCTCGGGTGGAGGTGGGATGAGCATCTTCCAGGCTGCTGGATCTTTCCTGGCCCTTGGACTGCCCTGGGCTATTGCTCCATGATGGGCGTAGTGAGTCGTGGAACAAATATTCTTGCATCAGTTGAGTTGTGCTATTTTTGCCAATAGCTCCTTTTATTTCATATCACCTGCTTAATTGTGTTTTATCTGAGCAGTGTTACATCCCTAACAACTACATAGCAACATGCTGAAGGTCAAACTATGGGCCTCTGATACTGGTCCACCCACTCCGTAGCCTCTCTAGCTCTGTAGGCCAAGACACGAGACCAAGGTAATACAAAATTAGAGCCAGTTTTGTAAAAGGGCATTTGGTAAAAACACAAAAGCTCTTTCTTACCCATTTTGGTAATGCTGAATGTATCATCCTGACACTGTACGCATCAATGAAATCACTCTACTCTGATAATGAAAACATGCTCTGTATTTGCAACATCAGGATGTTGCTAAGGAACTCTACTTCTGCAGCACTGTCCTGAGAGTGTTAAGAAAAATCTGCTTAATTATGAGAAATAAACAATACCAATGATGCCAGAAAATAACTGTTGCTTAATTAGCAGGGCAAATGTGAAAAAATACAGAATATTTATCTTTCATCTCCATTGCAAGGAATAGTTTGGTTTCTTTCAGGCAACCCCTCAGTTCTATGTAAACAACTTCAAAAAATTATTCGTCAGTTTGTATCCTTGATCTTTTAAATACAGCCTGCGCATAGCGATCAGTGTTTTCTGCACCTTTTTGTTCACCTTTTGTATTCTTGCTAATAAAATCTTCGGTGTTCTCCATCTGCAGCAGGAACTGTGATTTCACTTGTACAACTCCACTTTATTAATTGCACCCTCAGCTATGACCTTCTATATCAAAATTAACAATGTCAAAGCAGGAGGTCAGCCCTTGACTGCAGATTTGCTCACGTTTAAAATGTCAGTTTGACTTTCTGTGCTAATTCAAGCACTTCAATTCATTACTGGTAATCATTTCAGTTCTTACATTTTTTGATACCAAAGAATGCCTGGGCAAGAACTTCAGAAGTCTTAATAATCAGGAGTGAGANGGATGGGGCTTTGGGCAACCTGGTCTAGTGTAGGGTGTCCGTGCCCATGGCATGGGGTTTGGGACTAGATGATCTTTAAGGTCATTTCCAACCCAAACCATTCAATGATTCTATGACTCTCCTCCTCTTTTGAAATACTCCACCTTTCCAACAAGCAAACCCAAGCCTTTGGACCACTTCTCATCTTGCAGAAAGTAATTTAGAATCCAGTTCTGAACCTTAGTGCCTGGTCAACCTCTCCTACCCATGTGTTATGCAAGTCCCTTCATTATATGATTAAAGCCCCAAAATCTTTTTTTTTTTTTTCTTTTTTTAATTAGAGACAGCACCTAATTCTATTTTCAGCTTTTGACACAGACTTGAACGTGTTGAAGTAAATGACAGTCTACTTGCTGACAGAGAGAGGGGCCTTTATCCAAGGGAGAGAATGGAATGTCAGCAACATTTCTCCAATTAATATGAAATTGTATCCAGATTTTCACCCCAGTATCATTAAAGCAGAAACTGCAAATGCTATAGCTGCCATTTAAAGCACCTTAAGTGGACATTCGTGTCATTTTTCTTTCTGCTATTCTGTGTTTGTCTGCATAGGGCTATGTATGCATGTATGTGTGTATTTGCCTTTCCAGTAGAAAGAATTCAAAAATATAAACAGTAGGGCCTGAGGATATTTATGTTGGAATAAGAGTTTGTGGCACAGTTTCTGCTTATGTAAGTCAGCAGCTGGCAGCAATCAGTGAAAAGATGAATTCCCAGTTCTCTTGAAAGCACCTGCTCTTTTCAGCAAGGGGCCTTAATGGAATCAGACCTGAATCCAATAACCACAGCATATGGTTACGTTGTCAAGGTCTGATAACATTTGATAATAAAGCACATAAGGACTATACTGTTTGGCCCAGGATCCCAGAGGTCTTTGATGTGCCTAAGTCTCATTAATCTGAACAGAAACTACGTATATATATACACCTTTGAACATCTGGACCTTAAACACCAGTCTCAATCACACTGTGTTGTTGCAAGTGTTCAGACAGAGAGATATGGCTGCATTTCTGTGAATCACATTCTCCAGAGGCTTACAGGGCCTATTGTATCAAATTCACAATTAATTGCAATGAACTCTTTTTCCTCTGACAAACTTCATGCTCCATTCAATTCCTGTAAATCAAAGAACACTTATTTGAAGCATGGGACTGGTTGGACATCACTTAAACTGTCCCTGAAAGTGGCAGTTTGGCCTCCCTATAGTGTATAGGAGGAAGATGTAACTACAGCAGTTTTCTGGCAGCAGCTGAGCACCATCAGCCCATCTCTTAAGCATCTCACAAGCCCTAAGAACTGCATACCCGTCAACCCTTTGGATAAGGCAAATGTTGTAACAGGGCCTTTCCTTATTCCCTCCAAGACACTGGACAAGAATTTCTGAGAGTGAGAAATTTTTACTGTCCTCCCTCAAAGGTCAATTTGAGCTCCATTCCAGGGGGACCTGAAAGAGTTACCATTCCTTCCCACCTGGAAGAGCAGCTGACTGTGTATGATTATCATTTGAACACAGATGCCTGGGAAGGGGAGGTTCAGCAAAAACACAATCTGTGAAAAGGTGAACAGGAGCCAGGACTGCTCCACTGACAGATTCAGGAACATCATCCTCATTCTGCCAACCGTTCTGGATGCTGGCAGGAAGGGTTGGACCAAGATCACCAGTAGTGCCATCAGGATTTGATAGCTGGCCTGCTAGTAGCATGACTTCCTCATGACCCAGGAGGAGCCCAGCCTGACTGTGCAAGAACAGAATTCCTTGCAATTCAGGTATAATTGCTCCAGCAAGAATCTGTGAAGTCAGTTGCTAGAAACAGAGACAAAATTGTTAAGTGGAGGGCCTGGGTTTCAGGCAAAGCTGTACTGCTGCAGTTCAGCAAGTCATAACTACCTGAGCTGTCGAAAAAGAACTGCCTGCATTCATGGTGTGCACAAAAAGGGGGTAAAATAAGCCAAATGGCAGCATGCTTGTAGCAGGTTAAGAGGACATGCTCACCTGTTGACTAGCCATGGCCTAGTGTTTGTTGCACTGTTGTCATCTGCAGCTGCACTGCTGTAGACCTGAGCTCTTAGGAACACATCTGCCTGAAGGATTTCCCTGTGAGCTTTTGGGAAGGTGTCCTGCAACTTCTTCTGGGTGGAAAGTATCTCCCTTGATACAGGGTAGCAGCAGATAACCTGGGAGAAGCAGGAAAGCTTCTAGGATCCATGCCCTTGACAGTATGAACTGTATCTGTAAGAGACCCTGTGGACTTAGGGCAACCAGCAAAATAAAAGCAAGCCAGCCAAACCACACAAGGCAAAGCTCTTGCACAGGTAAAGGAATAAAAAAAACACTGAAGTCAAGACCAAACTGAATATTCCAGATTTTAGTGGTTGTAATCCCTTAATTGAAAACAACAACAAAACTGCCAAGAAATGTAGTCAAATCTTGGCACTGAACCAGTCTGTCACATACTAATTTATATGCTGTCAGTATAGAAGGAACTACTCTGAGTCAAAGGGCTAACTGCAAGCAGAAACTGACAAGAGGCAGGATAGGCTAGCAGGAAGCAGTAGATTTCCAGCTGCAAGCAGGCAAGTTATGATATTCTCTTGCTTGATCTCTTTCAACAGAAAGGAACTGAAATGCTTTCAACAAGAAAGGCAATTCATCTAAAAGTGATGGGAAAGAAATGTCTCTCCATACTCCACTTCATTAACCTGTGGAATTGTCCGTCACAACATATCCCTGAGGCTGACCAGAAAGACAGATTACAGATTACAAAAAACCTGAAACTTTTATACAGCTAATGGCAAAAACCCCCATAATTACAAGAGAGAGAACAGATGGATCCTTATAGAAAGGATAAAAGCACTTCTGCCATGGCATAGAAACTGACATCCTAAGAGACACTAATTTCTTCTCAAATTTGGTCGTTGTTTACTGTGAGGTTCCTTGCAACTATACCTGGAACAACAGATGTAGTTACAGGGATGAGACTTTAGGCTAGAGATAATACTTGTGCCAGCAATTGAAGGTGATCTTCATCTGTTTCATTAAGTTTATCTTTCAAGATGAAAATTTTTAAAAGTAGAAATACCACTCACAATTTTCTCAGAGCTAAGCATTCCTCCCTAAGAGAACAAACAAGCAAAGTTAGCTCAAGTGAGCATTCGGGCAGGCTAGATTTTGGGGTTGCTTTTGTAATTTACAGTCACCTTAAGTTTGGTGGAGGAAGACAAGAGGATGGGACCCTAATGTTTCTTTAAAAGGGCAAAACAATTATGAAGTGCTAAAATAAGGATCTTAGGCTCAGTGTCAACATGAAAAGTTGAAGTCATTTAACTGAGTAAATTTGATCCTCGCAAATCAGTATCAGCTCCTAATGTGCTTGCAATGGCCTTCAATCAGCTGAACTTAGTTCACTAAATAAACAAGTTAATATCATTACAAACCCAGCTGTAAATCACTTTTGATTATCTACTGACATTAACAATTGCAGAGTTGTATCTTCTCAGCTGAATTGAGTCAGCCAACAGCATACATGTTCTTTGCCTCTTGCAGTTTGAAGTGACATGTCAGTTTATACTGCAGTCATGAGCCATTTCAACCACTAAAAAGCACATGGTTCAGCCAAACTCTCACTTTTTTTTTTTTTTTAAGTTTCAGAGCTGCACCTTTTCAGTTACTTATAGCTGTGTCTAACAGGTGAATAGAGTTTTCCTATGATACCTTGAGATGCATCTCAAGGACAAAATAGCTATGAATGTTTTCTTAGAATTACAGGATCATGGAAAAATCACATCTCCTAATCTGCTGGCTATTCTCTTGCTGAGACAGCCTGGGGCATGTTTTGCCCTCCTTGCTGCAAGGGCACACAGCAGGCTCATGTCCAGCCTGCTGTCCACCAGGACACTGCTTGTGCTAATTCCTCTGGATCAGCAACCATTCACACACACAGCTGTCTTGCTGTATAAACTGTTAGCATTCTTACCCATAGCCCCATTTGGGCAGCTAAAATGGGAAGCATCTGTGTTACAAAAAAAAAAAAATAAAAAGACAGTTGGTAAATTCAGTCAGTAATCCTACAACATGGAATTCAGACAGACCAATGACACTTTGGGTGGAATTAAGTTTAGGCAGCTGCTATGTAAATTCCTGTCCCTGGACAAATTGTCCAAAATTACTTTTTACTCTGGAAAGCAGAACGGGTATGTGGGAGGATGCCTTTCGTTTCAGGCCAATTGCAAGAGAATTACAGAAAGATGTGGGAGCATCCTAGGAAATACAGTCTCCTGCTAGCTTTGGATCTCATGTTGCAGAATAGCTAAATTAGTCAGAGGAATTGTGTCCTATTTCTGTCTGTCCGGAAAGGAAGACTTGACAAGCAGCTCAAGGCAGCCTTTTAGCTTTCCCTGCCTCATCTTTCTCAGGATTCTTTGAACACAATTAGGCAAGGTAGAGCTGCTGGCCCAGTCCAACCAAGAGGTCTCAGAAATAGCCCTGAGATCCTCCAGTTATAGGATCTAGCTGCCCTTTAGTGAGGTCTGAAATACCTCCCCCTCCCTGCTCTGCTCCTGCTCACCTGCGGTTGTGGCAGCAGTTTTGTGTTCAACTCACTCCCTGCTGCTGGTGACATCAGTGCCTCTGGCCCTTCTCCTGCAGTAGAACTGAGCTGTGTGAAGGGAGAAAAGAAAGTTTCTAATATTTAGAAGCAAATTTACATAGGCATGAATGAATGTGTGCTACATTTAAGCTACCTTTCATGTGCTAGTAAAGATCCATACGGGAAAGCCAACAGTAATGTATTTGTGCCACGCTGAGGATGAAAAAGCAATGTTAGCACCCCTTCTCAGGCTGGGCTGCAGAGGTCCACTGCTTAAAAGAAAACAAGTTAGCTACCATCACTTCTTTGCACAACACAATCTCAATTCACTTCATGCTAATCATGCCCATTTCTCCTTTATTAACAGAACACTTTGTAATAAAAAAAGTGAAAGAAGAGCAAGGAAAAAGTAAAAAATTAAAAAGCAGGAGAAAGGAACTTATAATGTTTACATTGCAATGGTAGCAGTTGTGTGAATGTGAGAAAGTTGAAAGCTGGAAGATCTGTAACGTGGAAAGATTGTAAAGACACAGTGACTTTAAGATAGCTGCCTTAACACAAGTTATTCTTCCTTTGGGAGCACCTTATATTAGACAAAACATGAGGGAGAGCTCAGGACGCAGCTGAAAGTAAGAAGCTTCACTTTCTGACAAGGGGCAGCATCACTATCATAATGTATCAGCAGGACTCTTTGCTGGATGAAGCAAGTCAGTTATTACTTTATTCTGTGCCCAGAATCTCTGAGGATAAGTAAATAAAGCTACCTGGAGCTTTTCAAACATTTACATTTGAATAGCTGTATTCAAAATGTATGACTTAAAAGGTTTAAGTCCAACGTCCCATGTCTTCCTCACTAAAACTGTTGTTCAGATACAGTGCCAATAATCCAATAGGATGTCCTATTCAAGGTATTCAACTAGGATTGAAAAGGGAACACAAATCTGTTGGAGATGTGGACATCTGGAGTGGCAGCTGAAGGCACAGGCTAGAATACTTCCCTGTCACCTACACGTGAAATAAATCATATCACAAATGAGCAGCTTAACATTCTTATCTCTTAATTTCAGCTTTTGAGTGCTTATTAAATGAAGGTGAGAAGCGCTAGGGAATATCTTGTCACACTATTTCCACACCACTCCTTCAGGAGACACTGCAATCAGATCTTGAATAACATATTCATTTGCGTGTTGTCTCTGTCCGCATCTGATTCATGTGGTGATAGTGCTGCTGTACCAGCAATGTTGTCTGGTCTGGAAGCAGCCAGGCAGGGGCCAAGACATATAGCTTACCTAGTGCCATGACAACAAGAACATTGCATTGATGAAAACATTTATGCTTCATATTTGTTCACTAATTTTTATAATTCTGGGAGGGAGACTGAAGACTTTTAATTTTTAAGTTGTACACCTGCTTTCTAAAATACATCTGGTGCCCACTATGCTCTGTTATCTTGGAATAAGCAAACAGAGAAACTAAGTAGGCCTTCCACTGGTTTGAAGTCATTGCTAATTTGAATTAAAAAAAACCAACAAACAACCTAGTTATTTGACTCAAAAAGAGGAAAGTTCATCCAGGACTAGGGCTATAAATTGAGATACAAAATAATTAAATGGAGTTTCTTGGATCTTATGTACATTTCATGTGTGATTTTTGATTGGACCACAAAGTCTTTCTAGTCTTCAGCTTTAGATTTGGCCAGTTTTCCTTACAGTCATGAATTTTCTTTATGTTCCCCTTGTTCACTTCTCTCCAGTCCATGTAAACTTACCTAGTTTTGACCCAGCCTTCATTCAGAGACTTTTTTCCTTATTTTGAAACCAAATCAGAAAAAAAATCATGAGCAACATCTAGAATGGTTTGACTGCTGTTTTTGTATTGCAGCTTTGTATTCCTGGCTAGCTCTGTTCTGTTCCTTACTGTAAAGCAGGCCTATCAAAGGATGTCTCGCACCTTGATCTGTATAGACATTCAGGTCAGGAGCTATGTCTTGGTTTTGCTGTTCACTGCTGTGAACTAGAGGTCTTTTCTGGAGAAGATCGCATTCACATGATGCCACAGTACCTACCTTTGGGAAACTAATATATTAACATATTAGTATAATTATAATTAATGATTTATAGTTCTTACAATTATAATTAATAACAATAACTAACAATAATATTTACTAACAGCTACTTACCAAGGTGGTTAGCTTTGGGGTTTGCATGGAAGGGACATCTGAATCCACACCTAATCCTGGATTATACATGTTCACTCTAGACCTTAGCAAAATAAGCCAACATTTGCACCGTGAAAGTTTCTTGGCTGGCAAGTAAGAAACTGAACCAGAGTTTACAGGGTTAGAAGGATATGCTACACTTGTGGGAGGACTACACAGCCTGCTCACATCAGGGTAACCAAAACCTCGGGTGTGCGGAAGGCATTAGTGGACTTCAGGAGATTGTTACCCAGTCTTGTTCATAGTGAATTGTTGGTTCCTGGTCCCAGACTACAGTTGACCAAGGGCTCCCACAATCCCAAATTACATCCCAGGGTAAAAAAGCCTGTTCGTGTATCTGCACTGCTGGGCAATGTTATGCAAGACACCACACATCTGCAGCACCTGCAGAATCTGGAATGTGAACACAGGCATTTTCAAACCTCATTGCTTTATATGTTCTTCATAAATGGAAAGCAAAAAACAACACAAACCATTTTAAACAGCTTAATGTTTTTAGACAATCAAGTTTTCCTTTCAAGGTTCAATTGGAATTCTACTCCTGTGTACCATTACAGCAGCTTTTTAATGACATTTTTGTTAAAATCCGAAGTGTAATCTCAGCTTCTGAGTTACGGGCATTTTCTCCACACAGTAGAGCAATAACTTGAAGTATTTAAATGGAGACTGTGTAATATTTCACAGCCCTGCTGGACACAGAAACACGGTAGCCAGACTGTGAACAGACCTGCTTCCTCACAGTCCTGGCAAAGGCCACCCAAGCACTTACATCTCTCTTTAGCACTGAAGCCCATACAACATACCATAAATGTAAATCTAAGCTGTGCATAAACATTTGCAGGACTATAACATAGAGATTTACCTTCAGCAAGCATAGGTATTGTAGGTGAGTTCTTGAGTGTCATGGTGCAGCAAATAAAATATTGCAGATTTTCTAATTCTCACTCAGAAACAGTCTTTGGGTTTGCAGTGTTTGAGGGAAGAAGTGGAATGTCAATTTATTGAAGTTTTTGTCCTTTTTTTTTTTTTTTTTTTAATTTATCCACACAAACTGTAGAAACACAAACCTGTTTTGAAACCTAGGACAGGGAAACTTATTGGACATCTTTGACGCTTTCTAAATCACGCTTCTTCACTTTTTTTTTTCTGTCCTTTCTTTTTTTAATTAAATGAACCAAACCAAAATTATCACAAGTTACTTTTCAAATATTCTCAAAAGTACAGATAATATCATGCAAGATTTTTATCCTAGAAATGAAAACTAATACTGATTGATTGCACCTGCATGTAACACAACTTATAGAAGGAATATGACAGGAAACTTTGATAAATTAAATTATAGTCTTTGCATGAGAAGAAAATGGGTTTTATATCACCTGGCTAAAGTTTTGCTGTTTCTCACAGGAAGGAGTCCTCCTGTGTGCCTTACCTATGGACAAAAACAAATCTCTTTGTAACAGAATATGGCTTGATTTAACTCTACTAACCTGTGGCTGAGTAATTATGTCAGATTAGCTAAATATTTTCTGTCATTCAAAAACAAGACTTGGGCTTACTGTATAAGTACAGTTCTATGTTCATGTATTCAAGATCACCCTCAAAAGTACCATCTTGCATATGGTCATCTTGATGAGACTGCACCTAGGTGATCCTTGAAGTCTTGCCTTGTACTACCAATCTATGAAATTGTAGTAAATGGGTCTTATTCACCAGACAGCAGGGAACACTGGGCAGCACAGCTGCTTAGACATGCCTTTTACTGATGAGAGAGTAAAAAATACATATCTGCAGCACAGCCCTCAGCTATGTTCATTTCAGCACACCATTCCCCACTTATTAACTCCCCAACACATTACAAAATCTTTCCACTTAAAGGAGGAGATCTGTGCTTAGGTCTAGATCAGGTACCATTTTTTAAATCTGCACACTACTGGGGATCCAACCACTGCCCCTGGGACAATACTCTAGGATTTGTTGCAACTCAGTCTTGAGTAAATTTAAAAAGTAGAAATGAAAATACAGTTAATCTCAATTTTCTCTTTGATCATTCAGCTAAGTTAGCACATAAACCCTGCTAAGAAAAAGTGGGAGCGAACAGACTTACTGAGACAGAAAAGGTTCTCAGGTTGCAAAGAAGCAGAATTACAGTCTTCAATCTCTGAATTGCCACCTGCATGAAAAAATCAGTATTATTCTCTGTTTTCTATGTGCTTCCAGGAGAGCATAACCTGCTATTACTTTCAACCCTATCTATCCCTGCACCATGTGACTTCTCCACTCCAATCTCAGGCAGTACCAGACTGTGACTGAATCACACATTCTCTTACTTACAAAGAACTCCAGCTGCTTGCAGTGTCATGAGTGCTCTCCCCAATTTAAACTCTGCACAACAGACCAGCTGGGGATTATTTTCAGTCATTTGGGTTTTGCCCACCACCCAATGCATAATCAGTTGTATTATCAGTCACAGACATTATTATGTTTCAGAAGTGTCTCCCTCTCAAAACCAAAACTCCTCTAAAAGAAACCCAGGAAAACAAGCATGACCTAAACAAACCTCAACAATACATCATTCTGCATGTATTAAGGGAAAACCATGAAGAAAAGGTATGTCACACTTTCATGTGAAAGCTGAGCAAAATATGTGCTAGAAAAACTCCCACCATGGTTTCTCAGCATATGCTATGGATCCATTTCATCTCAGCAAAACAGGTTGATTTTGTAGGTAATGTTTTCAGCTGACACTTTTCCCAATCAAGATGTAAAAAGAGTTTTCAGAGAAAAGTTTCATTATTTTTCTACAGTGGCCATCAACATCAGATTTTCCCACTTTTGTTTTGAATTCTACTAAAGTTTTTCAATGCTTCTAACTACCAATAGTGCAGGCTCTTTTTTTTAAAGCTAGAATCTGGCCTTTATCATTCTCAAAATAGGCCTTTTCGTGAAACTTTGCAGTGCTATAGCGAGAACAGCATACCACCTTCAAAGGTCAATATAATCAGTTTAGATGCCCTCAATTGGATTCCTCCACTGCCATTGTTGGTCCAGTAACATTCTTGGGAGAAGTTTCTTTATAGTAGACTGAAGTCAGATTGGCCAACATCCTGAGTGCTGTGGCTGGGATACCTGTTACCTAACTTCAAGCATCTAAAAATTAGGCATCTTGACTAAGAGTCAAAGCCCTCTCTGAACTCATCATCTCAGACAATATGGCAGAATGTCAGTGTAAAGGAGGTATTCCGCCCACTTCTCTGAAAACAGAGTGGTTTGCCACCTGGAGATAACTAGAGCCATAGCTTTTAGTGGTCTGGAGTTTGGTCAGCAGATTCCCTTTCCAATCTTACTTCAAAATTAAAATATAAAATTATTTGACTTTGTGCTAAGCAACATTGAGGTTCTCAGCCAGCATCAAGCACTGTCAGAAAACCTTGGAGCCCCATATTTTAGCTTTTAATGGCAATCAACAGTAAGTCTGTAAAAGAAGACAAAATAATTTCAAAGAACAAGAGTCCATCTAATTCTAGAATGAGGGAACTGCCTGCAAAGTTGTAATTTGATGTCTGCAGCACAACATCCAGGAGTTTGAAGAGAAACACACAGCATCAGCAAAACAGATTTAACTTCATTAGTTTGTACTGACTCACAAAACAAAAGGGATTTCAGAGCTCACATATGACTGTAATCATAGTTCTTGCAACAGTGTCACATCCAGCAAGTGAAGAAATTAGATTCCTTTCTGCACAAGCCATGCCTTATGCATGATAAACGATCTCATCTTCTAAGCCACAGGGAAAGAAAAAATACATGGCATTGAGTAGTAAAAGCAGATAACCACCAGCTTTGCCTCATTCCCCAGGTGCAGATCAACCTCTTCTACACTTCCCAGGCTAGACCTGATTTGTGATGCTGATTTGTGATGTCTTCGCCTCAATTCAGGCAGGTATAAGTGCTGCACAGGTGAGACTGAGCATTCATGTGTGCTCCCTTGTGTCTCTGACTGGCCTCTTGGGCAAGACAGAGCCTTCACTGCAAGAAGCAGCAACCTTACCTTATCTGTCCTCAGCATAAATCAAAAGCCTCGTCCAAAACCTGCCAAAGCCACAAAGCTGTGGAGCTGTGACCTGTTGTATTGATAATTTTGGCCTGGGCCAGAAGGCAATGTCTCACACACAGGCATATATTTTTAAATAAAGCAACTAGTATCCATGCATGTCTCAGCAGGAGGAGATGGAGGCTAGCGTGAAGCTATAGCTGAGGGCCTGTAAGTATGCAGGACCAAGGAAGACAGCAGGAGTACACAAACACTGTGCAAAGGTACAGTGTGTTGCATGCCCCTGTAAGCAACCAGGATGAGAGTCTCACCCTGCTTCCTACCTACATTACTATTACCTTGCCATAGGCTTTAATGACAAGTGTGGAAGTGTTGCCATTTTGAAAGACAGACAGGTCTGAACTTAAAACAGTCTAAAAAGATTATCAGGCTTTGGACAATCAAAAAAGTGGCCAGGAGGTGTTATCACACCAGTCATTATAGAAATGCACTGTAAACAGGCTCAATGACATAGTTGGGAATGAACATGCAGGTTCACTGCCCTTGAACTGGACTTCCTTGCTAAGTGACATGATTAAAGGGCCAACTTTCTTTTGTGCTTCTGCTCTAATCCCTTAAAGCAGGGGTCAGCCTACGCTGGGGATCTTTAGCCCATCAATGGAGCACAGTACAAAGGTACCCCAGGCAGAGGTCTACCCAAGCCAATTTCAGCGTGATCCCATGCTCACATGGCTCTGCTGTTTGGAGAACCCAGGCAGGCATGAGTTAGTGTGTCTGTACTATGCTTCTGCATCATGAAGAAACTCATGATGGAGAAACATAGTGTAGACACTTCAGTGTGCTCAGGAAGTATATCTCTGCCAAGAGATCACCTCTTATGACACGAACTACCAGAACAGGTTAAGTGACCACACTTTCACCCTCAATATTCTTTGTAGGAGATGTCTTCCTTTTTCTTCAGGTTCAGACTGATTATTACATTGCCTCTAAACAAAATGTAAGTTCACCCTGCAGTCGTGGCCAGGAAGTTTGGTTTGTTTGGTAAAATGGAATCAGATTCTTTTTTTCGCTGTTCTGGTGTGCATGAGCTGCAAACTCTCTGCAAAAATCCCAGTTCACGTTAGGAGCTAGGATTTGTTCCCCTCCCTGTGGACAGTGCTGGGCACTGCACCTATTTTTGCAGGGCAATAATGTGTTTTTTGGTGAACAATCACAAAAGGAATCCCACCTGTTCATCTCCTAGTAAACCCCATCACTCTGTTAATAAAGGAAACATCTTTCTGATGATTACTAAAAGATATCTAAAACTTGGTGGGTAATACAAAATAGGTCCATTTCATTTTCCAGAAAATAAAAAGCTTCTAAGTTCACTGGGTTTGTCAGTCATCTCTTTCCTGCTCTATGAGTCTGCATGCATTGGCATGGACAACAGGATGCTCCCTCTTACCCTCCTCTTCTTTTCCTCCCAGTGTGCCAGAAGCTGTCTGGAACCAGAGAACAGGGTTCAAGAACGCAAACTGGTCCTTTGGTGCCACCTCAGCCCTGAAAGTATGAAAGAAGGTCCTGATGCAAGCATCTGAGTCTGTGCAGCATGTGTATTGCCAGGGAAACAGTCAAGTCCCATGGGAATAACTACGGGAACAAGAACAAAGTTTGACCCAGTTTCAGTGTCAGTCCATGCATGAATGCTTTGCTCCAGGCATAACAAGAGCAAGACAGCAAATCTCTTGGGCAGTTATGCCAATTCCCTGCAATAATCTGAAAGTCTGAATACTGTGGTTACAACATTAACAGCCCAACAGCAAACTGCTAGACTAGTTCATTAATAGTTCAGGCTCTCCTGACTATTATAGATCTCTTTGGGGCAAGATAAGGGGAGGCAGAGCACCTTTAATTCACCAGATTGACTATTCCCTTGGAAGCACTAGGAAAAGGTGCTGTCACAGACAGATTCACCCTGCAAATGTATGAGCCTAACTGGTATTTGAAGTGTCTGTAAAAGGAACAAGACTCATAGCTGAGATCAGGCCTAGCAAGGATTCCTACTGCCCTGAAAAATCTTGCATGTGCTGAAGTAGGGAGCAGGAAATCAGCATCTCAAGCTCAGTCTAATTTGTTAAATAAAATTTGTGCTGCTTCTTCACAGTAGCCCCTGCTCAAAAGGTTGTTACACATTCACTTCAACCCCACGGAAATCCTTATCGCCACTAAGAGAGCTAGCCCCATATCATGCTGCAGCCCATTGCAATTCAGTTATGCTTTCCTTGTGCTAGCTGAAGAATACATGCAATTTCAGAACAGCTCAAGTCTGATAGGTTTTAAGTATTTTTTTAAGGATATTTTTCAGCTGATCTGTTCTTAGACCTGGCTGACTCTTCAGTTGCACGAACGTTTATGCCAGTACAAGCAGATGAGTGGGAACTGGAATGCTAGGGCGGGATCTTTCCTTTGAGCACCAATGTAGACATACAAAATTTTAAAGTGACCAGAAAACCACAGGGGTTTATGGAAAGCAATAACTAGAAAAGAAAACATCTTGTTAATACATAACCTTGAAAATCAGACTGTGTCCCTGCGGTTCCTAAATGTAAGCTAAGTTCTTCAGACAACCACTTCCCTGTTCTTCATGAAACCACTTCCCTTTACTTGCCCTTTGTCTTCCCTCTAGTAAGTTTAATAACACAACAAAGCAAAATAAAGGTTGAGTCCTTGACAGTTAGGTGATGTTACAACACAAAACTGAATAATACAAATTAGAGCTTTGTAGTGTCTAGGACTCTGATCCTTGTTTGAGGCTTAAGCATCTGGATGCCAAATTTCTGGGGACTTTAAAGATAAACACTGAAGTACAGCAAAGAGGTAAAAAATGCAGCAAGGGAGAACAGTTATGAGAGAAAGCTTAGTGGAAGAGATTTTCAGGAGTTAGCATAATTCGGAAAACTTACTCCTACCCCTCCTGAAAATATGTTTATATAAGTATACAATCATTCTGCACTGCTGTCTGTCAAAGATTGCCAGGGTAAGGCAGCTGGAATTTGTCTGCCTAAGGGAAAGAAATTTTACTGGAAATCTTTCTTTCTCCCTTGCCTGATTGCACTCTGGCTCTTTTCTGTAACATGCTGACATGACTTTGCAAGCTGATTCTCCCAAACTCTTAAGCAAAAAAATGAATACATGATTCCAAGTTCCCTTATTTAACAGAGCCTGTGAGCAGATGTTGCTGGCAATGGGGCCTGTGTATGTTCCCAGTGAAGAGCTCATGAAGTGCTTTTTTGGATAGGGATGGATTAATGGAGTGAGACTCCAAAGGTGAGTACAGATTAAAGAGTTTCTGCATTTAGCAAAATCCTTCTTTGAAATACGCTCTCTCTCCTAGCTTTCCCTTTGGGTCACATCCAGTTTTTGTGTGCAGGAGAAAGTGATCTTACATACTCATGTCTGTCATTCATCTCTTCCCCTGAAACCTCAGCTTAACCCTTTGCCAGAGTACCAGTCTAGTTTAGCCTTTCCAGAAATCTGTATCTACTAGTGAATCCCAGAGTAGCCCTCTGCGGATCCTTGACTCCTCAGAGCTCCCAATCCACTTACCAATATAGTGTTACACTCAGTTTCTTAATAGAAGAAGTATTTGATATAGTCAGAAAATACTACAAATGTCAAAAAGCATTAGGTTTTGGAATATAGAGAAGATAGAGAATATCTGTCATTGCATCTGTGGATCTTCCTTCCTTTTTCATTGCCAGCACAAATTCTATATAAAACCTACAAGACTATGCTTTATCACATGGATGTAAGAACAATGGACTTTGCATTTTTTGTGTGGATTATTTCCTGTACTTCACAGTGTAACCATTGTATTTAATGCACAAGCTTTGGACTCTTCAGAGCTAGTGGAGAATACCAGGTTTTCAGCCTCCTCAAAATATTCCCAAACCCTGTCAGCACACAGATTGGGATCATCAGACTAAAGTAACATCCTTAAATGAAGGCTTAGCCATCTAAATTGCTGGTGACACAGAAATCTGCAGATCAGTGACAGCCTTAGCCATCACAATATAGATATCAATAGCTTACTAGGTTCATAGGACTTTCTGGAACTAGTCTGGAGACTCACTCAGCAATTCAGGGGAAGCTGAGATTCACCAAGAGATTTTTTTTTTTTTTCCCATTATGAAACAGACATGTCCAAAGATTTCCCTTCCCATTTCCAGACATTTCTGGATCTATGCAATTGAGTTATCCTGGCCTTTCTTTTGTGTGAGGAAATAATTAGTTTTCCAGTGCATTTATTTGTCAGAATTGATTTAGGTAGTCTGTATTCCTGCTATGAGAATCTGACATGCTCTGAATGCTACCAGACTTACATTGAGAGCAGCAAGCATTCCATGCAGGTTTCCTCCCCAGTGCTCATGTCTCTTTCTTGAGCAAAACAATTCAAAGACTGTAATATAAAGTACATAAGAATAGTCACACTGGATCACACCAAAGGCACATTTACTCCTGAATCTCAGCAACACACAAAACCAGATACTTAAGAATGCATGTAAGGTCAGGACAGACCTCCACTGATACTACTGCAAAATATTATCACAGAGGTTAACAGTTTTATGGCTCTGGAAACTTCATAAGTAACAAGCATTTTTCTATATTAACCACCGTCCAGGTGGGACAGCACAAATTCTCTTCCATGAATTTGTCCTGTCTCCTTCTGAATCCATACAAAATCAGCCCCATAACACTCTAGAGCAAAGAGGCCCACAGGTCACATATATTATGTGAAGACCCATACCCTTTTCTTTGTTTTGAATATTTTGGTCTCATTTGGAGTCCTCTATTTCTTTTGCTATGAGAAACAGTCATTTCCTTATTTACTTTCTCCATTCCTCTCAGGAGAGACCTTTATCTTATTTCTGTCGGTCAACTCTTTTCCAGCCTAGAGTATTGTTGTCTGCTTAAGCATTCCTGCTTTGCTCCACAGCTTCAAAATCCCTGCATTATGTACATACATTGCAGCGCAGGGCCCTGGTACCAGTTGCAGCCCCTGAAAGCTACTGTAGCACAAGATAAGAAAACCACAAAACCAAATCTAACATTGTCCATAAATTATTAAAATAAAATAACCAGAGGGGACAAAAGCTATCAGAGTATCCACTTCTATAACCTTTCCTTCAGCGCAAAGCAAAAATCACAGCAATTTCCTTTTGCATTTCAACCAGGCTTACTTTCAGAGAAACGTGTGGGCAGGGCTGCAAATTAGAGAAGACATTAATGTTTTATCAAAATGCTTTATCAAAAAACTCTGGTCGTTGTGTTAAAAAAAACCATCTGTGTACAGCTGAGCATTAGTAGAAATTTTTATCAGAAGCCTTAACTGTCCTACTTTTCCCTCTGGTAAATTATGTCTGTGGGATTTCAAGCACCTCAGAAACATCAAAAAGTGAATCTCATTAATCATAAAATCCTCTTATGACTGGACTGACAGCTACTATGAGAAACGTCAGCCTTGAGTGACACAGAGAAGAAGCTTGTAATGGAAAAGCTGCCTCACCTGTAACTAGAACATCATGAATTAGAGGCAATAATTGGCCCTACAAGCAGAGAATAATGTCATCATTATTCTTACTACTTGTCACTTTAAATCTTGGTATTAGATGATGGCTCTAAGATGTTCACAGCTAAAAATTTCTGGCTTCTGCCCATGTGAATGCACATCCCTGTCTATCTGAAGTGGAGGCTGCAAATAACATCCTCTTTTGACCACTATGTGGAGTGCAATTTCAGTGTGACAAACTGACATGCTCTGAACATTGCTAGGCTTACTATGAAGTCAACAAGAATTACTGTGCACTATGAGTTTCTGAGCTTTAAAAGGATGATGACCTTCATTTTCCAGTTAGATTTTTATCTACTGAGAATAGGCCCTATTGACTAGAAGAAAAGAACATCCATTACCCACTCATACCAAATTTTCTTAGTACATGAGCAACACTGGAAATAACTCAAACCATTAAGATGAAGAAAGGAAAAGTGAAGAAGTGTTCCAATTAAAGTTTGTTAGCGTCTCCAGGATTTCTACTATATGAGGGCTTCTTAATGTGTTGCACCTGACCTGCTCCAAATTCTGTAAAGTGGAAAAAGATGTAAGTTACAAGTTCTTAAAGGGAAACAGACCCCCACTGAAGAGGGATGACACATGACATGACAGCATATTTTGTTTCTAATAGTGAATTTTTCATTTCATTAGGAGATGCAGATGTGATACTGGAACTGCTGAGTGAAGCCCCAAGGCCTATTTACGTTAGCAGTCGTATTACATGAGCATACACCTCCTCTTGCTTTGAACTCTACATTCTGATTTGGTGCAGCAAAGACTTCAGTGTAGACAGGAAACACCAGAAAATGTCTGCTTTTGGCTAGGTACAGAGCAAACAGCAAGATCTCCATAGTCAACATCCCTCACTTCTGCAGAAAATGCTTAAAACTCCTGGAATTTGGCTCCAGAAGTGACATAAATGTTTGCCTGGTTTACAATACTGGACCTTGAGCTATCATCCTTACTTTGAAACAGAGTTTTGTAAACTCTCTGTGCATGGCTCTCAAATTAGTAGCATTTTGCTTTGGTGGAGCTCCTCATTAAACTGGGTCTGTACAACCTATTCAAATACAATTGCTCTTCCCAAGAAGAATCTGTAAGCACAGATGGTAGCAGGATACATTTGGATTTGTCTGCAAAAACCATAATGGGGAGTTAACAGTGTAATCTGAGCAGGACAACTGAAAGGTAAGTTAGGGTAAACTGCATGTGGTCAGGACTCGGATATCACTTACCAAATGTTTTTTGTGATGCTTGAATAAAATCCTTATTTGTCCAGTGGGTACCAACTTTGTATCTCTGCCCTCTCACCACCTCTTGTTTGACCTGGCCCAAATCAATTCTGGGTTGCAGGGTTTTTTTCCTTAGCTACTTCCTGCCCTGCTGGTTTTGGAGCACTTTGGAAGTAGACATTATCCGTTAGTACAAGGGGTATGACTATCATCTTCCTTAGGCACGTAATGTCAGTTAATCACAGTGCTTTCCCTGGAAGCGCCAGGTACAGAAGAGATAGTGTGCACTGAACTTCTTTCCTTGAACCCACTGCAGTGGTTCACACTGCAAATTTCCATCCCAACATCATGGGGAACATTTTCACACTCTTTAGTCTCATCACACTACTGCTAATAAATTAATACAGGAAGCTATCTTCCACACTCATCTGATGATGTAACTCCTTTTTCCTGCCAGGCAATCATACCCATATTCACTAAATGGACAATCTACACTCATAAGTACAGCTGAGACTTTCCTATCTCCTGAGCTCAGTCAAACAGCACTTGTCTTCAAGGCCACTGAGTGCCCTTTTTCAATAGTGACACAGCTGAAATCCAAGTCAGTTTGCACATAAAGAACTGACAATGTAATGTAAAAGTAGATGAGGGGATTTAAAAGCACCCAGTATTACAGTTACCAAAGAAAGTTCTTTTCACATCCAGTTGTATCACGCACAAGATGGGGAATCAAATTTGTATTTGTCTAATTTCCTTGATTTTTATTTTAATTCTTTTCCTCACAGGAAAAAAAAAAAAAAAGAGAGAGAGAGAGAGAGAGAGACCAAATCTTATGAAATGGAATTAATCACAAGGAAAATAGGAAAATGTGCTAGTTCAAAGTCCAGAGAGTTATCACTTAATTAAAAAGCACTAAAGAAAAGCAAAGACTTCTGACTAGCATTAAAGTGAATTTCATTAAAATTAAAGCAAGACAAACCTGCATTGCACTGGCAAGAGACATCATTTCTATGAAGGACTCCGGGCTAGCTGACAATCAATGCAGTTAATAGATTTTTTTCTGGGAGAAAGAGAAAATGTCATTGGCCAAGCAGGGTAGTTAAAGCTATCTAACAAGAGACAGCGGCAGGACAAGCAGCATCAGTCTGCTCCACTTCATGACTTGTTCCAAGCACTTTGCAAAACAGTGGCTTAAATCCATGGCACATCTTGCAACTCTAATAATTTGAGAAAACATGGTTAAAATTGCAATAATTTATTAGGATTTGAAATAAAGCACATGGAGAGATGAGTGGCACTTGTAGTTTAGCACTAAGGAAAGCTCCTGGATCTAAGAACAGGAGAAATTCCTCAGTTTTTAAGCAATAAATATGATTAGTGTGCAATCCTAGAAAAGAGACAAAAAGATATTAAGAAATGAAATTTGTGATTGTGTTTCCTCATATCTGAACAGTGTCTACAGTAGGTCAGACACTATCTAAATTGATATGCAACCATTTAATGTTTCTTTTACTCAGGGAAAATTTGTGGTGTGGTAAGGTAAGAAGGTGGGAAATGGAGCATCCAATTCCCTTGGGCTCCTTTGGCAGCCAAAACTGTTGAATCAGAATACTGAAGAAACTTCTGAGATAGTATTGCTATCAACATAATTAAAAGAAGAATCATTTCTCCTATTTCTGAAAGTCTTGAAATTGAAGATTGCAAAGACGTGAACTGGCAAAATAAATCCATTTCCCGGATAAAAAGGCATTCTTCAAATTCCTTACTGGAAATGTATTTTACAGTCAAAGTATAAACATGGTTTGATTCAGAGAAGGAGACAGAGCTGGGAGGTCCAGCCCCTGAAAATACGGTTTATAAAGTAAGGAACTAAGGAAAATGCCAAATACAATCTTAATAAAACAGTCCACCTGGAGAAAAATTATTGATGAGGGCCTTGGGCATGACATGAGGAAACTGGAACACAGACTCACCGCATGAGTTAAATGTAACCATGGACAGATGAATTCCCCCAGTTGAATATCAGAGGGATTTCCCTCTAACATTTTGGTGCCTGTTTTTCTTGCCTAGAAGTGTGCCTTCTAGGGTAACAGGCCAGCAGGTAAAAGAGGTGCCTTTTATAATGACTGCCTTCACATTATCCTGTTTTGCTGATACTGGAAAAGACTGAGGGTATTCTGCTGCAGTGCCCTTTTCAGCATGTACTGTGGGAAACCTGATCATGAACACCACAGAGGCTTGTGGAAAAGAGATCTCCTTTGCTAGCCTTCTTGAGAGAACACACACATTACTGTCGCTTAGAATGGTCTACCTTTCTTTTCACCTTCCTCTGTGGGCTCTCATCTCTTTATAAATGTTGCGGTTTAACCCAGCAGGCCCCTGAAACAACACCACAGCCATTCCCCTCTCCCCTCCCTCCCCACTCCCTCTGCCCCATAGCAGGATGGATAAGAGAATCAGGGGGAAAAAAAGTAAAACTCGTGAGTTGAGATAAAGACATCTTAATATGACAGAAAAGGAAAATAACAATAACAATAGAATATACAAAACAAGTGATGGACAGCACAATAGCTCACCACCCACAGACCATCAATGTCCTGCTAGCTCCCAAGCCATGGTCTAAACCCCTGACCAGCTTCCTCCGAGTTTCATACCAAGCATAACATGATATGGTACAGAATAGCTGTTTGACCAGTTTGGATCAGCTGTCCCAGCTGTGTCCTCTCACAGCTTCTTGTGCACCCCCAGCTTCCTGGCTGGTTGGGCAGTATGAGAAGCTGAAAAGTCCTTGACTTGGTGTAAACATTGCCTAGGACCAAACAAAACATCAGTTTTCAGTTTATCAACATTATTCTCATCCTAGATCCAAAACACAGCACTATATACACTACTAAGAACCAGATTAACTCTATCCTAGCTGAAACCAGGACAATATAACCAAATATGTTGCCTGGCTTCCCTTTTGAAGACCTTCCAGAGCCTGGTCATGTCCTAACATTCACCTCATGGAGTACCTTGGGAGCCATAGCAGCCTCTCAGGACCCCTGCAAACTTCAGTGCAGCAAGATTTCTAAGGATTAATAAAAATGAGGCTAGTCATATGAGAACATTTGTCCTGCCTACAGCAATTAACATCTGCATAACCTCCACATTGTTCTTCTCAGGCCTCCCAAGCACTCTCTTTTGCTGAGATGCTTCCCAAGCTAAGCTGCAGGGATAACACAATATTTGCCATGCTAATCAATGCTGTCTCCTTGTTGTGTGTGGTCTCCTAGCCCTGTCCATCTGTTCTTTTGTGCCTAACACTCAAACTGGATGTCCTCTGGAGGAGGAGGCAGCCTTTATGCTTTATTTTGGGCTGCCCATAGAAAACCACACAGCAGCAGCATGGGCAATATTCTTAAACACAACATCAGGCAACTTTATAATAACAACTCTTAATTTCAAATGGAGTTGGTGGTAGGTCTGATTCCCTTCAATCCTGAGAACATTTGTATCAGAAGGGAATCTGGAAATGTGTATAAAAGAGTCTCAAGAATGCACACACACACATACATCTATGTATTTATGACATGCTAAAGGGAGCTAGCTGAAAACCCTAAATGCGCAATGGATCTGTTTCCTGTCTCAGCCTTCCATAATCCAGCACGGATGTCCCTGCAAGGCTCTGGATTCATGTTTCTAATCCAACTCTACCCCTCTCCCATCCTTTTCTGTGAGCTTGGCTAATACTCTCAACCACCACGGCCAGACACTGCCAGCGCACACAGGTGCTTGCAGCTGAAGTGAGGTCAGCAGTCACAGCTCACCAGCGGCAGCATGGCCTGCTTTCTCCTCTGTTACCCTACAGCAGAGCATCTGTCCGGCTGTTTGCAAGGAGAGACATGGCAGCAGGTAAAGAAATGTCCTGTGGTCCATGCCAGCACAGCACAACTGGGGCCTCTGCCTCTACCCCATTTGTGGACGGTATTCTGCAGGCTATATTTTCCATTGTTTTTAAAGTTCTGTTTGTGATGAGGATGGGCACAACACTGAGCTGGAATTCATGATAATACAGACGAACCACTTCATTGTAGGTATACTAGTTCTGAGAACCAAATAGCCACTAAGGGAGAAACCATCCCTTAAGGCTGCCTACAGCTTCGGAAATAGCTGGAGTGTGGTCAGCAAGTCAGGGAGTGCTACAGGCAAGTAGCACAAATATCCAAGTCCAGGCACCCCATGGAAAGTTCACATGACCAGGAATAAGGAGGTCAGATCTGTGAGCTGAAAATGTTCAGCAGTATGGATGAGGGGTCTGTGGAGGGAAACAAAGCCACTCATGGACCCATACCTCCCTGTTCTTGGAAGTCAGATGGAATGCTTCGCCCAGGCCTTCAACCCAGACCCCCTGAACATTTTTTAAATGTCCTTTTAACTGTCCTTTCTACTTCTGGAGACAAACGGGCAAACAAGAGTCTAAATCAGATGCATGTGATGCATTGGGATAATTTAAACAGTCACTTGGGAAGAAATTGAGGCACACTGATTAGATTTTTGAATTTGGACAAACCACTAGAAACTTAACATTGCTTTTTAACAGACTGTGGAAAGCAATCAAACTCTCTGAAGTTCTGGGAAAAGATGGAGCGAGTTAATATGTGCTCAGAATTGTTTTGATTAGAAAAGCTCGTTGAAATTATTGTGGCTATACTTTTTTTAATTGCCAGTTCTGACTTTTTTCCAGAAGCATGACTGAGTTCTCACTCCTGATTATTAAGACTTCTGAAGTTCTTGCCCAGGCACTCTTTGGTATCAAAAAATGTAAGAACTGAAATGATTACCAGTAATGAATTGAAGTGCTTGAATTAGCACAGAAAGTCAAACTGACATTTTAAACGTGAGCAAATCTGCAGTCAAGGGCTGACCTCCTGCTTTGACATTGTTAATTTTGATATAGAAGGTCATAGCTGAGGGTGCAATTAATAAAGTGGAGTTGTACAAGTGAAATCACAGTTCCTGCTGCAGATGGAGAACACCGAAGATTTTATTAGCAAGAATACAAAAGGTGAACAAAAAGGTGCAGAAAACACTGATCGCTATGCGCAGGCTGTATTTAAAAGATCAAGGATACAAACTGACGAATAATTTTTTGAAGTTGTTTACATAGAACTGAGGGGTTGCCTGAAAGAAACCAAACTATTCCTTGCAATGGAGATGAAAGATAAATATTCTGTATTTTTTCACATTTGCCCTGCTAATTAAGCAACAGTTATTTTCTGGCATCATTGGTATTGTTTATTTCTCATAATTAAGCAGATTTTTCTTAACACTCTCAGGACAGTGCTGCAGAAGTAGAGTTCCTTAGCAACATCCTGATGTTGCAAATACAGAGCATGTTTTCATTATCAGAGTAGAGTGATTTCATTGATGCGTACAGTGTCAGGATGATACATTCAGCATTACCAAAATGGGTAAGAAAGAGCTTTTGTGTTTTTACCAAATGCCCTTTTACAAAACTG
Organism: Aramus guarauna; assembly: GCA_013400195.1. Classification (NCBI taxonomy): domain Eukaryota; kingdom Metazoa; phylum Chordata; class Aves; order Gruiformes; family Aramidae; genus Aramus; species Aramus guarauna. Next base: position 72,935 of record VXBL01010261.1, read on the forward strand.
GCTCTAATTTTGTATTACCTTGGTCTCGTGTCTTGGCCTACAGAGCTAGAGAGGCTACGGAGTGGGTGGACCAGTATCAGAGGCCCATAGTTTGACCTTCAGCATGTTGCTATGTAGTTGTTAGGGATGTAACACTGCCCAGATAAAACACAATTAAGCAGGTGATATGAAATAAAAGGAGCTATTGGCAAAAATAGCACAACTCAACTGATGCAAGAATATTTGTTCCACGACTCACTACGCCCATCATGGAGCAATAGCCCAGGGCAGTCCAAGGGCCAGGAAAGATCCAGCAGCCTGGAAGATGCTCATCCCACCTCCACCCGAGAGGGAGGACACATGACTGCCTTGGAGGATACCTGGCCACAGAGGACCTCCCTGGATGCCTGGGACCAAGCTCTCATGGANCTGACAGCTGCTGCCCCAGCAGGGCTGGCCTCCAGCTTCCCACAGCCCCGGCCATAGACCACGCTGAGCCAGGCCTGCCCACAGGCCCATGTCCCAGCCCAGCTTCATCNGCTCCTCCCAACTGCTGAGAGCTCTGCTCCTGTCCACAGGGAAAGGTGAAGTAAAGATAACTGCTTTTATCTAACTTCCTAGTGGTCTTCATATTATTGGTTACTGTTTCACAGAGGCAGTAAAATTCCTTCTCAGGGATCCAGTTACGGTGTAGTGATTAACATGTGCGCTTAGTCTGTCCTGACTCAAACAATGACATCACGTTCCAAACATCTTATACGGGAGTAACAGTATTGTATGGAGCAGCAGACAAAAATCGTGACAATCCTGTTTCCTGGGCAATATAAACCATATTGTGCCACTGCATGGAACTACATCAACTGCAGAAGCCTGCTCAATGTTAGAATTTTTAATGCACTTTTCATAAAATTTATAGTTTGAGGGAGTTTTGTCTGTTTTTTGAATTACATGGCCTCAACTTTGTATCTGAGAGGCACACAAAGCTGTCTGGTAGGATGAGTATTAAAAACCTTATCTCATAGCTGAAGATGTGAAGGCAGAGAGTATTCTAATGATTTGTTCATGATCACAAAGACAGTCTAGGAAACTGTTGCTAAGTGTCCTGAAATATTGGTCTGGTCCTTTAGGCTGCTTTCTGAACTCTCTTTTTATCACTTGCCTCATATTCCACTTTATCATGGTGAATTGTTTCATGAAAGTGCGTCACAAAACCAGCCTAGATGGGACAGGATCTGACACTACTCTAACATCTTGCCTGAACTTGCAGATTATTTATCACAATTTAATTCTCAAGTCACCACAAATAAGAGACATCAAGTCTACACTGTCCTTTTAAAAGCCTTTGTGTTTTACAAAGCAGCTAGCGTGCACACAGAGTGTTGTGGCTTTCATATTTATCATTGTTTTACTTGTCTTGAAATACTATCTAAATGTTCTTTCACAAATACTTGGAAAGGTCATTTTGATAATATAAACCTCTGCATCTTCTGTTTACTAGCTGTCTTTACCTTCCTCTGGCCACTTTTCTCCATAAATCATTGCATATATAAACATATTGGTGGAAGGTAGTTTATATATATGTCTGTATATGTGTGTATATGCATATCTGAACAGATATATTGTAATTCAGTATTATAAAATACTACCCAAAAATTTATCATTTTTCTTGCAAAGTATTTTTAATTTACGCACCACTTTCTGGGTATGGGTTACAAATAAGCAGAGTATGGTCTGTATCCTGCTGCAGTTAAGTTCTTTGACTTGGGACCTTTACCCTGAGTAGCTTTATGTACTTAGATCACATGTGAGCCAGAGTTTGCCGACAATCTCTAGCTGTGGGTCTCTGTGTGTCTCTTCCATGGGATTTAGCTTGGACACAGAGAGCTGTTTGCCCTTACTAGTGCAGGCATTTGCTTTGTTTGTCTCTGTGTCCTCACACGTAAAATGACATCAACAATTCTTCACACATGGTTTTGAAGGAATCTCATTCCCTCCATGAATGCAAGGTGGCATTATGCTTAAACCCACCTATGGAGAAGGCCAAAGCATCACATGCTTTTATTGCAGCTGGTAGTTTCAGATGACTCTAAGTGGGAGCTGTATGCCTATCTCCTCTGGTCTCTTTTGAAGAGCCCAGCCAAAAGAGTTCTGTGTAAATCAATGTGTTGTAATACAAAATCCTTCTGAGAATATCTCTTCTCTTCCCAACTAGGCATTTGCTGTCTTCTTTCCCAGTGCAACTGAGCTGGTCCCTTTTGCCTTCATACATGTTTGTTTTGGAAATTAGACAACTTAATCCCATAGTTTTTCCATTGAGATTTCTAGACAGTTATTGCTAAGACAAGAAACATTAAATCTTCACTGGTTCCTACTGTGATCGGAGACCCGAGTAAAAGGGGCAAACAAAGCTACGTCTTATTTATACAGTCACATAGCTTTTCCATAATGCTGCATACTTCTTAAAAACAGAAAAGATCTTGCAATATTCAGAGAATATGGAACAAAAGAATTTCTAAAACTGAGTTCCTCTAGAACAATATTAATGAAAAAAATAGTGAGTAAAAAGACTTGGAGACACAATGACTCCATACAATAAGGTCTGTTCATGCAAGCGCCCTTCTGTGTGACCTTGACCACAGCCTCATCCCTTTGCCGTGCCTTGATTTCCTTTTCTATCTCCTATTTAGCTGCTGAGCCCTGTGGGGGAGGAATAGACAAGATCTCGCTCAATGGGGTCATGATTGCTGTGAGGGGTTCTCGCAGTTTTTGCAATAATAGTGATTTATTTCTTTCTATTGGCAGAATTGTGTTAAACTGTGTTTAGATTAAGCTAGAAGAGCCATTATTTTTCTCTTTTGCCATTGAAAGTCATTGAAAGTCCCTGGAAGGCCCTGATGCTTTTTGCTGTGTTGCTGACATTGTTTTGTTTTTATTGCTTGTGCACCGGCAGTGGAATTTGTAAGTGGATTTATCCCACTGTCAGTCTATACCTGTAAAGAAAATGGAGCCCTGGCTCTAACAGAGCATAGAAAGATGTGTACATTATTACTTCGCTCCTCTAGAGGGAACTCTTACTGTGTTTTCAATCTCTCCATGCATTTCTCTAAACGCTGCAGGCTGGCCAAGATGAGGGAAAAGTCACAACCTCTTTAGCCAGAATGAAATCTGGCCAAATCCCACTCGCTGGAAACTAGCAGTAGTTGTCTTCAGGTGACAATGACTTCCAGTTTTGCAGCAGCTCCTTTATTAGCCTTAGCCTGGCCTGGCATTTCCATCCCTAAGAAACATGCAGGATACAGGGGTAAGTATCCCCCAGAAAGCTGGATTTAGATATTCTCCAAGATGGATTTAGATATTCAAGCAGGTGAAGCTTGAATTCTCCTTTTTGTGTATTGTCATAAGATCACAGAAAACTGTGTCCTGAGGGTTTAATGCAAGAGATTGCATGGGGGGCAGGGGGGGGAAGGACTGAGGTCAAGTGCAGAGAACAGCACTGTACTGCAAACACTTCTGACCCACACCATCCCTCTGTGAAGCTACCTTGTTAGCTGCAAAGGCTGAGTACCATTTTCCCTGAGGATCCTCCACTAGTTCCCATAAGCCCACCTGTGGTAGGAACCATCACTTAACTCAGTAGTGTCACTTTCAGGCCCAAGTAGGTTTCAAGGTCCGTGGGTGGCAAATAGAAGAGAACTTCTTTGTGGGAGGGACAACTTCTGCATTCAGAGGAGTGTGGAGAGCAGTATTTGTGGGCATCATGGGGTCTCTGTTGCAGGCCAAGCTAGTCACGGTGGATGAGTGCAGCTCTGTCACAGGACCTCAGAGGAATGACTGGGTAATAGGGCAGGCTCCTTCCCACTCTCCTCTCCAGTTCTGTGCCTTTCCTGAAGACGAGTGTCAATCTGCCAGCTTCTCTGATTGCCCTTATATGGAAAAGTAATAAATCACCACTTCTGTTCATATTGCTTTGGTGCAGTGCCAGCCTTCCTACACTCCACAGATGTCTTTATAGGGAACAAGCCATGACAGAGTGCAGATGCAAACCCAGTGGTGCAACCTTTAACTAGCTTACTACTGCGAAAAGGGGCAGCCATGAATATAGAACAACTTTGGTCTGAGTCAGCATCCTCATCAGGAACAAGCTAGAAATTATAATAAAGAAGATGGAGAAAAGTGGACAGCTAAGTCAGTTGTCATTGCATACCGTGTCTGCAGTTTGCACAATTCTCTAGTCCACCAACTTGGCCCTCCAGTATGGAGTGCTTCCAAAATCCTGCAAGAAAAAAAGCTTGTTCCTGCTCATGACTGAAATGATGAGCAGTCTGAAGTCCCCCCACTCAGTTGGATAGGTTAAGTGGTGCAGAAGGCCTCTGCGTGTGCTGGAACCAGAAAGAAGAGCACCACAGCTTTTTGGTTTTTTCAAGTTTTCTAGATGAGCAAAGATTTGCTATAGGCAGGGATTTCTGATTTAACAGCTATGCTCTGTGAGGAAAAGGCATCAAAACAAATAGTCACCAGACAAGAAAAATATAACAGATCAAAGAGAAATTACCCGCGTTCCTTGTTTGTAGGCAGCTGTATGTGAGGACTGCCTCATTTTAGTGCTGCCAAGGGGCTTAGGTATGTGGTAGACTCAACTGTAACAACAAAAGTAATCACAGCATCTAATCTCATTCCATGAACCCTTCAAGTGGATAAAGTGAGTGATCAAGGAGTGGGTATGGGCTATACTAAGTGGCATTCATAACATGCCTAAAAACTCAATTCTTCCACCTCCTTATTCCCAGATTCTGTCTCATTTGTTTCTGCTATATAGCCCCTCTGAAGAATTTGTGTATGTACCACAGGGTGCTTAGTTCTCTCTTAGTGCTGAACCCAGAATTTTTCTGCTCTGCTCCGTTGCTCTGGGAGAAGTCACGACAGATACATGCCAGAGCAGTACACTCTTCTCGGGGAGCAAGAATTGATTAACAGAGCAGAGATATATTAGAAACTTGCTAGTCTAGGGAAGAACTTGCTTCGACTACTTCAATTTTTCTGCCTTAAACTGGATCTGTTCATACTGCCTTTACAAACAAGGATAGGACATGAACCCAAAACCAATCCCTAACTAGTGTAGACTTGGTATTTTTTCATGTGGAATTGTTTCATCCACACTGTATATTGTGACCTTTACACCTAGGACTTAACAAGTAATTGTTTTGCTATTTTAACTATATTTGTCCTGGGGCAGTCATTCCTTTTCTTTAGCAAGAAGGCCCTTTTTGCAGATCACCATGACAATGCCATGCTGCTAGGTATGTACATTGAATAATGTCTGTCATGAGGGGCACAATACAGACTCACAGACTGAGGGAAATTCATGTTCTCAGAACTTCTATTCCTCTGCCACTGCACCACAACCATCATCGGAGCATCTTCCTTCTCTAGCGCAGGGGAAGAAGAAACCCCAAACACAGAATAATCTGTGAAACAAAAGCAAATAAGAAAATGCTGACTTGTGAATCTCAGGTTATCATGTGGCCTACTACTGGGCTACTGTACCTAAATGTTATCCCTTACTTTTCCTGCACCTTCACAGGGCCTGGCACCTCTGCCTGCTGCGACTAGAGTGAAAGAGGACATCTTTCCCATGATAGCATCTGTTACTTGGCACTGGGAAGGAGTCTATATGTACAGCTTTTGGAACATAATGATTTCAGGCTTCCAGAAATAAGTTATCTTTGCCTCAGGAGCAATCTTTCCTCAGCATGGAACAAATGAGAAATATTTTCTCATGAGCTGAGAAACCAATAAACCAAAGCCCACTGAGTGCAAAGACATTCCTAAACTGTTAATTATCCTCTGTCTGTCACCTCACTGTCCTGGGATCTGGGATCCTTATAATGCTCATTTACCCACTGAGACGCTCGGGCTGTCTACACAGCTAGACAGAGAGGGTCTCACAGTGGGTCTAGGTACACTGAGCCACAGTATAGGACAAAAATAGAGAAAACCATCAAAGACCCGCTGCAAAGCTTTAGCTTAAAGTCTAACTCATTCAACAGGTTAACAAATGAACATTCAAGGAATGTGTACCTTGGGCTTCAGTATAAACAATTTAGCAATAGTTGGTATCGTTTAACGCACTCTGCACCTGCATACAGTTAGTGTACTGTTGGATACAAAAATTTTACTTCTGTGCTAGACTTCTCAGTTTATCCAGGGGCCTTCACTTCATAAACTGAAATCCTCACTGTCCCTACTATTACAGCATTCATTTTGAATTTCTGTTAAGGTAAAAAGTGTTAAATTTGTTAGAATAGAAAATCAAAGATATTATTTGTGTATCTACCATCTGGGAAGTTTCACATTTGAGGGTTTTCCACAGACAAAGAAAAGAAAAGAAAAAAGAAAAGAAAAGGGCCCACCTCCAGCCCTTTCCCAAGTCCAATGAGCAGAGACAACCTCACACAATTACAATTGTTTCAACCAATTCTTTAAGGTAACCCTAAGAACGAAGACATTTAAATAAACCTTGTTTACTAGAATTGCTCTCATCTGGAAGGTGAACAACCAGTAAATAAGACTATCAACTAGAATATATGAGAATGGCTGGACCAGATTACAGGTTTTCCAGCTGGGAATCTTTCTCTTACAATGGCTAACAGCAAATACCTGCAGAACATAGCAAATGAGCCAAGTTTCTCCAAGATGCTTTCCCAGCCTCCAGTCATCCAATGCCCAGGGAATTCTGTTCTACATGCAATATTGCTGTGCATGACAGCCCTATATGGACTTTTCTTCCATGAACATGTCTGATTGCTTCTGAACCATGTAATCTTTTGGCAACTAAAATTCTTGCATCAAGGTGTCCCATCTTTAAACTACATGTTCTATGAAATACATCATTTATTTTGTATTGAGATTTTAGGTGTATCATAGAAGCATTGTTGTCACTATCTATACTGGAAGTGTGAGGAGGGACAGTTCCCACAGGTCTCCTCAGCACACCAGGATACATCCCAGGCTGCTGCTTGAGTGAACCTACTAGGTTTGTTGGCCACATAGCATGGATTTTGTGTATTGTTAGACATCGAGTAGATCAGAATAATAAATTCCTCTTTCTTAAGAATGCCCTGAACTGTTTTCCAGACAAGAAGAGCACCTCATATAGCAGCAGTATGGCTGGGAACACCAGTCTGTGCAAAGGCACACATAAAGCACTTACAGAACCCTTTCTCTCCCTCATAGGGCTGCTGTGACAGTCTAGGGGAAATGGAGTCCATCCTGTCCCAAAGGATGCCTGTGGCCACTTAGGCTTGAGGTCCAAGGTCTCACTGCAGGGTTATTGGCCTGCAAGAGTGGGGCATGGAGTGGGAAGAAAGGGGAAGAAGACCCACTGTCTAACAGTGAGAAAGCCAAAGCACCTGCCCCAGGCTTAAACCTGTTTCATGTGGAAATTACCTCAAGACACTATAGAAACGCTCTACTGTGGTCCTCAGCACAACAGGATTCAGCCTTTCAGACCCAAGGGATGCCACACTGATGGATCCCTGAAATGACTGAGTGACTGAGGATCAGAAATGGGAAAGAAGGGTTGGTTAAATGAGGATGTTGCTTTGTTTGACTTGCTTTTGAAAGTGATCTTGAACTGGTTTTGAGCCATTGTACTTTTTTACAGTGATCCTGATTTTTAACACGTTTGGATGTGAGGTAGCTGGAAATTCTTTTCTACTCTTAATGACGTTCAAAGTGCCTGGCAGGAAAGAGGCTGATGAAAGAATTTTTATGAGCACTGGGAGACCTGTTTTCAATTGCTGAACCATCCATGGTCTCTGTGGGTGAGTCATTTTATCTACCCCACTATCTCTGTTCTGCATTTCTTAAATAGACTCTAATGAGTATAAAACTCATTAATGATTGTTGGATAGGCAAACTGTAGGAAGGTGTGGGCCTACAAGTGCCTAGATAACAAAGTGGGGAAAAAAATTTTAAAAGGAAATAATATGCCAGTTCAAACCTATGCTCACCAGCAATGTCTTGGAAAAAAAGTCTTTCAACTCCATCTAAGATTGTTTTTCAGACTGCCTGTGTCCATAGCCAAAGTAGTCCATTTGGACGTATTACTTCTAAAGCCAAGTGCTTGAAACAGCCTAGCATCTTCCCTCTGCACCAAACCTTATGTTCATTCCTGCAAAAGCAGCAGTCACATGCAAATAGCCATCCTGCCGCTTCAGCAGGAATTTGTCCGAAAGTAACCTTTCTTCCCTGAAGCAGCAGCATTGTTTAATTCCCTTCTCATGTTAGTCTCATGGTGGGCTGCTTTACGTGGCTGTCAGGCAGCAGCTATCCAAGTGAAAAGCTAAGCAGGAAAAGGAGCTCAGAGGATTCAGTATGCAAATAAGTATATAATCTATGTATAAATACATACATATATATGTGTATGTGTTGATTCTAGAGAGGGGTGGTACTGGAGGCTGCTGATCTCAGAGAGTTCAAGCCTTGCTTTCCCCTGGAAGGAAAGGAAGGTTTCATTTCCGTGGTGGAAGTGACTGGCATGGGCTCTTTGACATATATTTGTATGTCCTCCTCTTTACTGCCTTCTGGTTTCCCCCATGTGCCTCATTCTGGGAAAGCTTCTGCAGAAAAGGAACAGCCAGCCTGAAGATATGAGAGGGTCAGATTGTGATCACGAAGGAGAGGTCAGAAAGGCACTGGAAAGAGCTGTGCCCCTGAACATTCATCTGTAGGCTAGGGTCAGGGGACAAAATGTATTTGGGAAGGCGGGTAACATGTCAAGGATGCAGTGAGTAACTTCTCACTGCCCACTCATGCCATTTGCATGCCATTTCTTCTTAGTCTATGTGATTTTCAGATTGCTTCCTCTTTCAAAGCAAGTGGTTCCCCTCTCTGCCTGTTGATGCTACCTGCTCTATGACTACCAACACCAGAAGAGGAAGGGCACATCTGCTGAGATTGTGGTCTTCATAGATAGTGTTGGGGTCTAAGTCACCACTACCACTGTTAAAAAGAACAACTGGCACTTCAGCTTCTCTTACAGCTCTTGGACAGCTCTAGGTTCCTCCTTTGAGATTTCCTGCCTTCTAACTGAGCCCTCTCCTCCTCTCGCTGACTTATCTCCTCACCATGGGGCCTCTAAGGGAGACAAACAAGTCTCCCAGGAACTGATAATGTGTAAGAGGTTTTTTCAACATGTGGTCAGAGGGAGACAGGAAACCTACCCATGGCTCTGTGAAAATACTCCAGGCTCGAGGCCTCTTTTCTTCCTGTGAAAAGTGCTCAAAGGAATTGTCTTTTAGGGAGCAGTAGTCAAGGGTCTGTCTTTCCAGAGGAAGCAAAGGCTCCTAAACCTGGGCATCTGATTCTGCCATTTACGAAGGGAGCACAGCAGATCTCCCAGAACAGCTGAAGCAACCGCCTAGCTGCTCCATACAACATGAAGAGCTTGTGCACAGCTGCTAGAAGTTTTCTTTGACCACGGCTGGCAGAAAATTAAAAAATGTGTGTGTGTGTATGTATGTACACACTGTATAGTACATTGCAGTACATTGATGGAGATGTGATGGACAAGTCTAGCAAAGGAGGCTGGCGATCCATTCTTCTTGTATCAGCAGGAACTCCAGCATCCACAAGGAGGGTACAATGTCAGACCACTGGCCCTCCTGCAAGGCTGCCCTTGTATGCGTATCTCTGGGACTGTACTTGGTAGCGCTGTAAAAGGCCATTTTCACCTCCAGTTGTATTCTAAGGTATTTTTCAGTCAAAGAAGAAAAACCTCTGAGCCTAGAAACACTGCCTGTCAATTGTAATGTGTGAGCACAGAAGAAAGGTTGAGATTCCTGAGCTTACTGTCATGTCTCTGTGCCTTTAAGGAAAATGGATTGTTCTCACACTGCTTGGGGGAGAAGAGGAAGATCTAGGGTCAGTAACAATACAAGACAACATGTCTGGTAAGGGATGTGGTAAGAAGTTTAGGATCTCAGACCTAGCTGTGCTGTGACTGAGTAAGGAGGACACAGCTAGCTGCCACAACTCCACAGGGCTGGGAGGGTGAGCACGCCTGGTATCCCAGCACTGCACAGCAGTGACTAGCTTATCTTCAGCATTCAGTCTTCAGAGTACTGAGTTACTAGGAAAGCTTTTTTTCCTCCCTCTCTCTTTTTCCCTCACTGGTTTTTAACTTTAACAAATGTGAAAGGTGCTGATAAGTACTGCAAGTGAATGATACAGTACTTACTACCCTGTGCCCCCCCACCCCCCGTTTGCGAATTCATTTGTCTCAGCATTGTTTAAGAGCAAAGATCTTTCTTACATTAGATCGCTCTTTCACACAGCAATGGCTGAAACCTGCATATTGATCAGTGTCTTCTCCTGTGCATCAATCTACGCTGCTTCCAGCTGCTCAGGGTGTTACACTGGATCTTTCTTTCTGGAAAAGTTATTCTCGGGTTTGCACTCTGTTGTTAATCCAGCAAAGCTAGGAGGAACACAGCCATGTCTCCTGTCAGCCTGCTTGTATGAAGGAGCTGTGTGCCTGGCTACACTTCTTTGTAGCACTTCACATGTCTATGCACAGTGACAGCAATATTGACAGATTTTCTCTTACAGGAGAAGATGGTGCAGAATCAAAGTTACCAAAATCAATGAAAGTGCTTTGCTAAAGGCAACAGAAATATTGTTGACAGAAGCTGCCTTGTGATGTGTTCTCCTGTGTCAATCCTTAACCAAAAGATGTAGTTTACTCTTGGTCCTGACTGAATCCAGACTATTCTTTAAGCTTTACATCCATTATCTATTTTCTGGCATAGCTACTGTCACATAGCAAATGGCTTTGCTTAAGGCAGAGAGCTGTGTGATGCTTCCCCCAAAGTAGCAGCACTTGAAATCCCCATCTTCAGTGCTACAACAGTGATTTTACGTGTTCCCACAGGTCAAAATGTTTCATTTGCTCACGACATACATTTATCAAGAGATAGCAGTAAGGGTTCTTAGTGTCTCTGGTTTAAAGTGATGGTCCTACAGTACTTGGTTGCATTGATTCTCTTAAAGTTAAAATGTATTAATATAGCAAGGACTTGTGTTCAGGAAACCAATTACTGGAGTTTTATTAGGCTCAAATACACCACTGCCCAAGCTTGATTTGTAGGGAGCAGACAATTAATCCTCTTCTCCTGCAGTCAAACTGGTTTAAATATAGTTAGGAGGATTCATCAAATCCCTATTCCAAATCTTCAAGCATCTCTTCCACAAACAACTGAATTTATTTCCACTCACCATCAGTTCACACAATATGAGAAAGTCTTATCTGGCACAGTGGTCAGAAAGACCTGAACTTAATGCAATGTTTCCTTCATAGACAGCCTTTCCTTCAGTCCAATATAGAGTGTGCTACTTAATTCAATGATGAAAGTTTTTCTCTTCAGGGATATAATATTCTTTGTCTCATCTCTAGAAACATAAAATGAAGGACTCAAACTCAATTATAAAATATAAATTTGAGGATTTTTTTTTTTACTAACAGTAGGCAAGCTTGTAAAAGTTAATCCTCCCAGCAAAACACACACAAGACCTTGTAGGGAGAAATGTATTCCTGCTTAACAACACTATATGTACATCAGCAATGAATACTATAGGAAACAGGACACAGAGTGAGCGGATATTCTCTACAGGATGTGGATCCAGAATCCTCAAAATACCATCACGTTGCACAGAGGAAAGTCCAAATAGGAAACTACTGCTATTTCTTTAAATGAACATACAGCACAATCGACAGAAGACAGTTTCACAGATAGGTCCTCTTGTTCTGATATGTTATGTGATCAGCTCATGAAGGACTTAGAAACACCTACCTTGTTATCTCAATATGGTGCCTTTCTCTCCCCATCTATGGTGGCTTTTAGACCAAAATCTGGGGCTAAAGGGAACCTAATAGGAAAGGCAAAAAATGTTGCAGAGTCCTTAGAGAAGTTGATGCAGGCTTATCCCTAGCTGGCTGGAGGGGGGATAGTCTTGTAAAAGTAACACACAAATTCATCATGGTCCTATGAGGCCATGGGACAGGGAACACAGGGGCGTTAGCAGGGGAAAGGATGCTGAATTCTGCAAACTTGGTTAAAAGTGAACTGAAAGGAGAAATGGAAAACAGGATTAAGCAGCAAGCTAGTATAAGTTTGGGGTGAAGGTCATAGAGGCTTAGTCATACCTACACAAAGATGCCCAAGCATCTGGTCCAAGTTTGGTAAGGAATTACAAATTCTACTCTCTGGTTATTTAAAAGCTTTTCAGAACTCTTTGCCAACTTGGCTACACTTTGGAAGAAAATGCACCCATGTTACTGCACTACCCCTAAGATGCCCAAGAAAGTCTTGAAGGCAATGGGACTATTACCTTGACAGCTAACAAGGTGCCATCATGGCGATCCTGTCAGACAATGGCAGAAAACAAATTAAGTGATGGTCAGGGACCAGTCTCTCAGAAGAGATACCACTGAGTACCTGAAATGTCTCAGAGAGGCCTGCTTGAGCACTGAGAAAAAGTCCCAAATAAACCTTGTATAGAGGGTTTGTCCTCTTGCACTGTTCTGATGCCTCCCATGCAAGTTCAAAATGATGCTTTCAAATGCAGAGGGAGAAACATTACACCCGATTTTGAATGCGATTGGGTGCTTAAGCCTTCCACTAAAAAAACATGCAGCCACAAAAATGCCATTGTTTTTATGGTCCAAATTTAAATCTACATGCATTAAGTAAGGGAGTAAAGTTACTGTCAAAAGAATGTTCCTCAGCATTTCCCTGATTTCTCCCCAGGGTCTTTAAATTCACTGATGTTAAAAGAAAAACAAAGAACTACAGCAAGGCACATGAACACAGCTCTATAAATAAAAATAAAAGGAAAAAAAAAAGCCAATCATCTTCCATTTCTTGAATCAGCCATTGTGTAGGCATTTGCTTACTCCATCAGTGCTCTGTGCTCAAGACATTAAGAGAAGACCGATATTGGAAGCAGTCTTTCTGTGGCACTGAGACTGGTCTACGTGTCCTGTCCAAAGCCTGGGAAAGAAAATCAGATCTAGATTTTACCCTTGTACTGAAAAAACCCTGCAAGCAAAGGGCAAAATTTTGCCAAGATAAACGAGAAAATTTGGCTTAATTTTGTGTCTGGGTTATAAATACATTAAAAAGGGGGGAAATTAGTCATATATAAATAATAGCTCGATTACATTCAAGAATATGTGGGTGGGTGTTCTGGGTGGAATAATTTGCTAAGGCAGAGTTCTTCTTCCCTGCTTTTCTTCTTCCTCTTATTTTATTCTTCTTGCTTAGTAACTAACCAGCTGAATATGTGCTTCTACTTTTTAACCTTTATTTGTATCTTGCATTTTATTCTGTAATCTGGGTAATCTTTATAATGGGCCTTTATACACTTTTCTTTAGGATTGGTTTGTTATGGACTAAACATTTTTAATAGATATCAACACAGTGTAAGCCACTTAAGTGCTAGCCTAGCCTCAGGTGCACACTTCTGTTTTCTTGATGTCAGGTGAATGTGTACTTAAAATCAAGAGAATGCTTAACAGCTTTACTGTGCTCGTCTTGGTATGGCTGATTTCACTATATTACTGTACAGTATTGTACAACCTGCTGCAACACTAAAGACTCCCTCTTCCCTCTTGCCTCTTCTTAGACATTTCTGCTCTCTCTTTTGAATATTTTGGTTTAGTTTGTTTTGGTTTTGTTTTGATTTCTCTTAAAATTGATGCTGACATGTAACATAATGCTCCAAAATTTAGACTTCTGTCAAGCCTCCTGGCTGTGGAACCTCCCTGCTACAGATCAAGAAACCACTTGCTCTAGCTATGCTATTTCTCATTTTGCAGCTTGGCAGCAGTGAGGAACTTAAGAATCAGTGTCACCATGCTTCAGAGCAAGACCCAGCAAGGGTCTGGAAGGGGAACACCAGCTGACACATGGGGGTAGCATGCCACACAGAGCAAGTGAGCTGGAGTTACATTGGAGCATCCCTGAGGTGGATCCCATTGCCCATGGGAACACCTGGCCTGCCAGCAAGAAAGCCAAGACAAAGAGTGGGGTTTGCTTGGGATTGTCTTAGTCTCATACCCTCCTTATAGGAGTCTCTAAATGTTAAATGAGGTATTATGTATCATATCTTTCTCTCTCTTGTCTCTGGTTTGTTTGGTTTTTTTTTTTTTCATTTTAATTGGATGATATTTACATCACTGCAGTTATGCTGTTTGTTCTGGTATCCCATAGATAAGCAAGTCTGTACTGGCCAAGAGATGCTGGGAATATTTGTGAGAAGTCATCCAGAACTGGTATTTAATCTAGTGCCTGAGCAGATCATGACCTGACATTGCACATACTCAGTTTGGTAATGATGCATAAAAGGAGCGAAGGCAAGAAAGCTTGAGCTGTGCTTTTAAATTAAAATGGCTATTGTGCCAAGTGTTAGGAAAGTACTCAAAAGCCTGCACTGTCAATAAAAAAGACTTTTCCCAGCCTCAGTAGCGTTTGGATTAGGCCTCACACTGTGAGGGTAAACTTGGCCTTTTCATCCGGAGCACAAGCCTGATAGCCCTCCTCACATCCAGTGTCAGCCATTGGAGAAGTTTTTGATCCCAAGAGTTAAGAGAGCCTTGTGCAGCAGCAACATCCCAGTCTGCGGGAGGAAACCCCAAAAGCTCCTGAATGCAGCATGCCATAGGAAGAAAGCAATGGCCTCACCAAAGGCTGAGGACCTGGCAAGGAAACCTTTTGCAGTCTTTTTTTAATACTTCTTTTGAAAAAGCGTGGCTATTCTTAGCATCTTTGCAACCTGTTCTAGCACGGGAATCTGTTCTACTGCTCCTAATTTCTGTGGAGCGCCTGTGCATATGAAGAAGTGAAGCTGGCACTGGCAGTCCTCTCTGTTTGGGAGTGTCCTTATTTCACTACTTAGAAGATTCCAGGTTTACAGCTAATTGTGGGTAAAAAAACCTTTGGTAGGTGGAGCAACGCAAGACATGTCCTCACTTCCTGGCGCTTTTGAGAACAGACACATGGCCAGCCAGGCTGTCTTACTGCTCACCGAGTGGTTCAACACGGTGGGGTGATGAACAGTAACAGAGACTCTCCAGAGTCATTTCCGAGAAGCGAGACTAACGATAACAGGTTACTTCCCACGGGAAGGGCTTACAATTAAGAACATGGTGTTTATCTGACATGAATGGCTGGGAGATTACATCATTGGACATACACTGCACCCACATGCTAACACCTGCTACACCCAAAGTGGGCCCTGTTTAGCATCTGCTTTTCTGATATGGATGCATTGTTCTGGCTGAGCTAAATTGAAATGATTTAGGGAAGCATCCTGAGGGTTGCTGAGCAGAGATAGCACCACACATGGATATAAAAGCATTGTTGAGACAAGCTCTACATGGGATGTTCTGCCAAATGGTTCCCTTCCCTTCCTCTTCTCATTTCCTTGTTCTCCTTCAGTAACTGGAGAATGCTAATCCCTTTATTTATGTGTAAACTGATGGCTTTCCAGACCTGCTACAAAAGACGTTTGACTAGAAGACTTTTCTGGAAAGAGGCAGCAAGAGAAGCTGGATATTTGTTTCCTGAATGATGACTTGGTGGCAGCTGGATTGATCCCCTTAGACCTGAGGATATTAATATTGCTATGTGGATTGACACAGTCAGAATATGGACAGTCCTGCACTGGCAGCTCTAAAAGGAAAATACTACAGCTACTTGAATTCTTCCCTTTTATTGAAAATTTGTTTTCAATATCTGTTTTTGACCAGCTTGGGAAACAATACATTTGCAATGTCTTGCTCATCCAAAGCAGCAAGCTTCTGGCATTTTTTTCACAACACACAGAAAAAAAGCCAACACACAAATATATCTGAAGGTAGAATAGCATTTTCCATAACTAGTCATAACAGTTTGAAGGAAAAAAAATGTTGGTATACAAAGGTGTGGGATTTATACAGGCCTTCATGATTTCAAGGCTTGTGGAAATTGAAAGACATGAAAAGAGGAATAGTTTTCTCACTGCTGAATCATTGGGTGCTTTTTCAGCCTTTATAGAGGAACTAATGTTGGACTTCAGATGGTAAACTATTATTCTTGCCCCCTCCAAGCTGATGTTTAAATCATGTGCCTCCTGATGTGAAACCAGGTGCCACATCTCAGGCCTCTATGAAGAACATGGTTCCTCAGCAGGGGAGTCAAATCAGCTAACTACCAAACTGCTAATTGAGCATGGAGACACCTACAGACGGAGTATTCATTGCTAGTTCCAAGAATTTATCAGAATGAAATATGTAGGAATAAAACCTAGGCACTAGGTACTTGAGTCAGGACTTCCTTGCCTTGCAGGTACATTGGCTGAAATCCTTTTCTTCATCTTTTCTTTCAGCCAAGAATGGCTCTTTCTGCCTGTTCAAGCCATTGGTNGCAGGGATCATCGCCTTTCTTGATGTGGCTGGGCACGGCAGAGCAAGATGCAAGAGTAATGGGGCCAGGGGTGGCTCTGAAGGCTCACAGGGAAGACCTGCATTCTTGTCCCTGCAACAAAACATATTTCTCTACTTTACCTAATAATGTGTTTAGTGTAGGCAGGTTACTCTGGCTTTAAAAGAGTAGTAATACAATGGGACTTTCAGAAGATGCAGTCACAGGCCTTGTCTTGTAAAACTGTAGAGTCCTTCAAGTCCCCCAATCCAGCCACTGGTACAGGGAAAGCAGCAGAGTGTCCCTAGAACACCTGCTGCCAGCATCCCCATGCCTTCCCTCTCTGCAGATTGGGTTCCTCCTGTTTTCCCATTCCCATTCATTCCCCCAGGGTACTCCCTACCTTCCTTCTCTTCCCTCTTTTGTCCCTCCTTTGCCTTAGTGCCCATCCCTTTTCCATTCCAAACCTTCCCTCTGCTTTCACAAGGAATGAAGCTCTGCTCCTGTCAAAGCAGTCTCTTTGACCAAGTAAAAGCATTGGAAGCAGAGTCACCTAAACCAACTCAGAGCTACTCTATATACTCCTAATAATGTCCCCCACATGCATGTCACTACAACTGTCCTTAAGTCTGGCATCTCTCTTTAAGAGCCTTGTTAGAGCCTTGCTGTGTATCACACAGAACAAACTGTTCTGGTGATAACCATTCTTGAGCTCATCTGTGCTCACAACATGTGGGTCAAAGTGATTTTTTTTTTCCACTGTTCCTCCCTTAAACAGTAGTGGTGGTAAGGGATTGGTGCTTTGCTTCCTGTACCCACAGGGTCAGAACGTCTCTATTTTGGTACTGCAAAGAACAGAAGCATAAAAAAAAAAAAAGGAAATAAGCATTTTGGAATCAGGGCTATTCTTAGAAGGGCATGAAACTTAAAAACCCACAAACTGCAGGTGACCAGCTACTTCTCTTGCAATAGGGATACTTGCTGGCATATAGTGATTCTCTGATGTCTTGATATGCGATTTCTGTATTTATCAAAATAAAAATAAAGGTCACACACTGTTTTTAAAAAAGTCTCACCCCATCTTTTCACCTCAGAATCCAAATAAAAGGCTATTGGCTTCACATAAAAGATACAGAGCAGATTGTTTCACCAAAAGGAAACTAATGACTTTAGCATCAGTTTGAGAATTTTATTAAAACCACAGGTTTCCATTCTGTACAAAATGAGGAGCTTCCTTTTTAAAAAAAAAAGTATTAGCCACATAGGAAATAATGCAGTGGTTTGTTGATAAAAATTTCTGAAAGCTATATACAGGATTAATACTACACAACTGTATTGATGTAGAGACTGTCAGCAACTTTAGCAATATATACAAACTACCTTTACACACATAAATATCTTATTTACAGCTAATAAATAACATCCAAAGCTAAATCATGTGTCCTCATGTACAAGAATGTTCACTATTTCGTATCCAAGTTCTGTATGTGTTTGTATTTGATCTTGTGTTAAAAGCACACCTGTTCAGTTAACTTTATTTCCAAAGAACTTAACTCTTAAGAGAAAATTGCAAGAAAATGTGAAGTCTATAGGGAATAAATCATTATATTTATTTTTAGAGGTCTCAAATGCAGTGGCTCAATACTCAACCCCACCCTCAGTGACTCATCACATCTCTGCTGTAGTTTAAGGGTTAGGAAGTCAAATGTGAGCAATTTCAGAGTTATTAATATTCCAACATATTGCACTAAGACTTTTATCCCCAAATATACTAGCAGCCACGGCTGGAAAAAAAAAACAAACTGTGCACATAAATGCATACATGTTGGTTTTGCTTTCAAGATGGGATGATACTGGAGAAGTTACCACCTCCATACTGTCTTGCACATGCAGGAAAAGACTACAAAACCCAGCATCAATAGCTCACATTACACTTCTCCAAATGTCTACCTTCAAGCCCTTCTGCCTCCCCAGTATTTTGTTTATCTTTTATAAGGCTAAAGGAGGGCTATCAAACCTTTTAGAGTACTAGAAAAATTATGTGTTACTTAAAGGGGGAGCAAAATGCCTCCAATATATTTATTTTTGGCAACTCGCAACATGCCTAATTCAAGGGTTTTTCAGAGCATTCATTCTTGTGCATCACATAATCAGGTTCCTTTCAACAGGCACACCTCCTGCTCCTTGCTCAATTCTACCTTGTGTCAGAAAACCAAGCAGCTCCTAGGATCTAGCACTCTATTACAGCCAAGCAACAAACTGAGGTGGGTCACTGGCAGTCACAATTCTCGTACAGGGAAGCATGAGCATGCTTGTCACCTGTCAAGTGGATTCACTTGCACTGAAGACCTCATACAGCAGCCACTCAGCTGCACGGCTGACGCTTGGTGGCAAAGAGCAGAGAAACTGTCACAGTTCTGGCATATGGGGTGCAACCAAGTGGCAGGGGAAAAGCAAAATCCGTTTCCTGTAGTTTCTAGTAGCTCGATTCCTTTGTAGTTCCTTAATTCACAGTGCTGGAGGTTAGATGGTTTCATTTTCAAGGAAGGAAGGCACAGATGAATAGTTTAATGTCTGCGTAAGACACTGGTATTGCTGTCTTCTCCTACAACTGCTATTTGTTCCAGGGTAAGCTGCATAGAAGTATATAGCTTAACAGATCATACCTATTGCTAAGCAGCACTGGCACCTACCCCCCAGTAAAACACATTCATAACTACAAACTAGAAAATTCATCCCCATATTAAATCAGCCCCTAACACCTTTTAGTAATACACACAGCAAAGGTGTTTTTTCACACGAGAAACCTACTCACTGCTAAACACACTTTAAGACAATGAACTCTAGCCATTGAACTGTCTGAAAATTCAGTTAGCCAAGCCAGGAAAACAAAAAAACCAAAACAACAAAACATGTCCAGTTTCAGAAGACTCTTGAAGAAAAAAAAAAAAAAAAAAAAAAAGCCAGGTACAGGGCTTTGCTTCTTTTCAATAAATACTAGAAAATTGCTATAGAGGATTTGATGTCAAGAAACCTTGTCACAAGGCACCATGATTAAGCAAAATTACTTATTCCTTCCCAGCACTCAAGCCTTTGGTAAGTTGTTTTGCGGGTTTCTTTGTTTTTAACTATTTGGATAATGTATCTTTATGGTTAGTAACTTTGTATGCTGAGACTTCCTTACAAGAAGTCTCCTAAGATAGCTAGGAATAGCAGGCAAAAAGCCAGCAGTGGATAAATATTTCTATATATTTAGTTCTGAACATCCAGTCCACAGGGATGAATACAGTTTCCTCCTCCCCGTTGTGGAAAATCTTCATTCTTGTCACTTAAGCAGATTCGAGAGCAGAATTTTCTTTAGAGGCTTTCTTGGCACTGGTGGGGGGAAGATAGATAAGGTAAAGAGCAAAATCTAAGATACTTATTCCATTTTGACTTATTTTTGAGACTTAAGATTAAAAGCTACTACTTAACAGGAAAATGAATTATGTGCTTGGGCTTTTCCTGGCTGCTGCTTGATTTTACACATGTCAAATAGACATGCAGAGCTCTCAAGGCCTCCCCAGGTCATTGCCCTGGAGTGAAGGTCAGCACACGTGCCTATTTATGCAGAACTAGATCTCAGTCTACAAGTGTCCCCATGAGAACTTTCACACACAGCTATTGCACTAAAATAAATATAACTACTTCTCCAGCTCAAACTTTAGTGGATAAAGTCCAAATAAATCTGGGCCCATATTTGAAAGTTTACTTTGGGTCAGAACAATTATTGATCAAAAAAACTGAAGTGCACCAAGGGCTATTAAACAGAAAATACTCAATCTCTGATCCAAATCAGAGATGCAAATCTCAGAAAGTCACTCACCTGGCGGTTGCCAGCAAAAAGCAGTGTGCCAGGGAGAGCACCTGCGTGCGTCTGCTCAGTTTCTGTACCAGCCTCTGAACCTGCTGCTGGCCATTGAGGGAGGGCAGGCTCTGCACTGACTCAGTATGGATGTTCTCCAGTTAAGGGTAGATGTAGGGCATCTTTAGATAGAGGCACGCTTTCCTTTGTGTTAGTGCTTCATCTGTAAACCTTCTCTAACAGTCATTTGGCCACCGTGTGAATGTGAGAGGCAGTGACTTGTAGTTATTTTTCAGACATGCTAACAACCACACAATGTGACTGTTAGCAGAGAATTAAATTATGGGTTTTTAAGCTGCCAAAGCTGCCAGAACCAAACCTCAGGTTAGTCTGAGTTGTGATGCTTCTGAAGCCTTGAGAATACTAGTGCACAAGTCAAATCAGGAAGTTTTAAATCCTCCTGCTACCACTCAAGTTTCCCCCAACCCCAAAACAATAGTTATCACTCATACCCTCCTCTCTTCCTGTGGACGGGCTGCTCCAAGCATTTCACAAATATTGCGGCCTCTTCTCCCTTACTGAGACGTGAGGTGCCATCTCGAGAACAGAACACCACCCTGTGGGACAAATATCGGATGATGATGTGACTGAGCCATACATCTCTCTCTAAGCAAAGGAACAGAAGAAGTGCTTAGAAGCATTCTTTATGCTTTGACATGTGCGGCACTACTACTTTACAAGCCTGTGAGAAAATTATTTTAAAAAGAGAATTCTGTGACAAAAAAAAAAAAACAAAACACTGCAAGAAAACTAGAAATTGCATTATGCATAGACCTCAAACTGTAGCCACAACTTTTGCTGGTCCTTTGTATAAAATGTCCTTGTGTCTAAGAGAGCAGAAGCTCTATCTCAGTCTCTTGGATCTTTATTTACACCAGTCCTTGTGTGACTTTTGTAAGGTGAATGATCTTGGGAGAAAGCCTTACTCCCTCAAATGTTTGCAAAGTAGGTTGCCAATTCCCACAAACCTGAGTAGTTGCTTTTCTACTTATCAGTACTTTCCCTGCCCCTATATTTGTTCAGCTCTGATAACTGTTCTCTGATAAAGTGACAGCCTTGCTTATTCAAAGGAGGAACATATTATTTACAATACTGTGCATATGACATACTGTTCTGGGTCCATTTTCTTCTAACAGATCTCATATCCAGTGGATATGAGTATTTCAAAAGATTCAGGCCAAAGCAGTTCTGTTCAGACTTCACTGTCTTAATATTCATGCATTAGCAACATTCTGCAAAGAGTCATGTGTTTCAGTTTTCACCCACTATTCAGGTCCAACTCCAAAGGAAATCCACCTTAATGAAGCAATAATTTCTTGTGCAGATACATTTTTGAAAGGGTTTCTAAAAATTTCCTTCTAAGCATGTTCTTTGCAAGAAAACCTGTGCAAGTGTGCAGCAAGAGAAAGGAGGAGAGGAACTGCAAATACAGAGATGCGGGTTCATGGAGATCCTCTCCTGTATATGGTAACTACCTGAGACACATGAGACAGCAGTATGTAGTTATGTAGGAGTAAAACTACAGATTGCAGATCCCAGTGGAAGCAAACAAATTAACCTGGCTGACATAAATGCCAGTTTAGTGCCACTGGAGCCCCAATTATCAGTGCTGCACCCATTTGTAACAGCTTTCCATATTTTGTCCTGCCCTGCAAGATAACTGGATTCAGGCAACAGCATCAATTAAAACTAATACAGGTTATAACAACCAAAACAAGTTACTTTTTCTGAGTTTCCCCTGACTTCACTCGGACTCTCTGGATGTCAAATGTAAAAGGAGTCCACCAGTCTGACCAGCTGAAGAAGGTGTCTTTTTCCCACTGCAGCTTCAGCATAAGCAGGTCACCAATGTCCACTTCTGTGTAAATCAGGAAGGAGAAGGTCTTGTTTGAGGAGACTTCAGGCCTGTGGGGAGGGGAATAAAGAAAAAGAAACACAGAGAACTGTTGGACAAAGAAAATTAAGGGAAGACACAACAAGGACTTTATGTACTTCAGAGAAGGAAGCAACCTTCTCCATAGTTCTGATGGATGGAATAACAAAAAGAGAAAAAAAAAAAAAATCACCTTAACCTATTGTAGAGGCACAAGGAAAAGCTTAGGACAGACTGACAGGCAAGGGGTGTCTTCTCCAGTGCTGGTGGCTCTCAGAGAAGCCAAACAAGCACCAGCCAGGACCAGTTTAAGTTCCTTGGATCAGAAAACAGACTTTGGTGCTTTCCAGCTCCATTCCCTGCCAGCTCAGGTGCAGGGATGTAAGTACAGACTTCTGCTTATTTGCAGAGCTGTGGAAGCAAGTACCACGTCTCCCTCAGCCTCTGCACTGAGGCCTTCAGACCCATCAGACAATTTACTCCAGGTTGCAGTCTGCTTTTAAGGAGCTTTAACACAGCTGGAACACGACAAAGATACTGAAAAGAAAACAAAAAACTTGCCACACTAGAAAAATTCTTATTAGGCTGACCCATAGGTCAGACTTCACATTTCCGTATTTCAGATCTCTTATCAAGAACAGCTCCTATAGAGCTTAGATCATTAGCTTCAGCAGTGGATGAAGGATCTAAGGGCAAAAGCAGACTCTGGATCTATAAGATTTCTGTAGCTGGAGCCAGAACAAGTTTTTCAGCTGGAGCTTTAACAGATTTAGGTAGACTCAACAGTACATTGCAGTTGTTTCTGTAGCTACTCACAGTGTGAAAGCAATGTTCTCACTCTCATCTAGAGTGCCATAGAGAGAGATAAGGAATGGCTGGTTTGTCTTGGTCATATTGGTCTTCCCAAAGAAATGGATCTTGACCTGGTAATGAAAGACTGGAAGAACACAAAAGAAAAGGGCTATTAGGCAAAAAACTCAACCTCTAAGGAGACTGCTGGTGACAAAACCACCCAAAAAACTCCATGCAAATCCTAGGCTGGAATGTGCCAACATCACTAAACTGAGGAGCTTAGTTCCCTGCAGGTATCCAGGGAACTATTTTGGTAAGGAGGTAAAGATTAGGGTGGAAGGGAATCACAGTTAAACACCTTTGCAGTTCTTGCAGCTAAACTCTGCATTTCAGTTGACTGCCACTACATTAACTCCAGAGTCTGCAATATTCCCTTCAAACCTGTAATAGATCTGTAAGACTTGCCATCATTGACTTGGAACAAGTGAGCTGTGCCCTTCTCAAACAGGAGCCTTGGTGAAAAAAATTCAGCCCACTGACACTGCAGATTAAGCACCAAATGCCAACAAAACACTAGTCCTGCAGCTGTTCTAACACTGCAGGAATGTGCCCTCTGATTGCTGGTCCATCACACAGTGTACACAATGAGCATACCATGTGGCATTGTCAAAGCTAGGGAGAAAAAAAAAAATTAAAGTAGTAAAATCCAACTCACAAGCTATTTCCCTAGCTGAAAGACTTCCAGTTCTTTCTGGCAATGTCCTTCTCAGATCTACCACTGTGGCAACAGGAATCAAGAAGTGCTGTGATATTTTAACAAGGGCTGGTGCTCTTCTGGCAAAGGCACTATAAAAGGCACAAGTCTGACAGTTGCACATCTTTAAAGAAGTTGCTTATCAGGTTAAACTCTGCTGATTATTTTCCCAGCAGTACGAAAAATTCATTTGGGTAAACTAAATACTGGAAAAGAATTGAAAGACTCAGTTGTTCCAAGTGACCTGGCTGCAGACTGTGTCTTCCTGATTTTGCTACTTAGAAATTTGTTACAAAATACCTTCCTTTTTGTATTTTACCCTCCACCTCCACACCTTGAGAAAGAGGGCAGTTTTTCTAAGACTGCACTTCAGCTTGTGCTTAATGGCAAGCTGCAGGCAAGCTTCACCCCTGCTAAACACAGAGACCGAAGCAGCAATATTTTCAGAGGCAGCACGCACCCACCCTGACACACAGCTGAGCACAAGTACCTGTCTGCTCACCGGTAAGCAAGCAGGACCTACCTTTATAGGGCATCTGAGCACGGGTCTTCAAGTACATTTTGGTATTTCTCTTCGTTCTCACTCTGTTGACCTTGTAACCCAAATTGTTGCAGCGGTTCTTCCGGCAGCTCAAGCAGAGACCCTTCTCAAAGGCCTCCTTTGTGTTGCAGCGGTAGGCCATGCTGGGCTTTTCTTCATAGAGGAGGGAGTCAATGAATAGGTGGATGGATCGTTCATGAGAGCATTTCACCAGCTGATCCACATCTTGAAATAAAAGAAAACATGTAATATGTATACACATGTGCATATACTGATACAAACCCCTAGGCAATGCAGTCAACAGGCATGATCCACTATGTACGAGCTGAGCTTTATAGGGTGACTTTAAAAAGCACTTAAGAACAAGTTCCTGTGCCTCTCAGGTACTTGCTTGCAGGAAACCTGCAGGCTATTGAAGATTTCCCTTTGGATGTTATACTGTTTGTTTCAGAGCCACCTCACCTCCAAAGCCTTTTTCAGCAATCAGACGGAGTGCCTCTCCCAAGTTACAACCTGGCTGGAAACCTCCCCCATTAGGATAAATATCGATGTGTCCAACAGGCTTCTGGATCCCAATGCTGCGGTCTGGAGAGCCTCGAGTGTAGGTATGGAGGACATCCACAAAGTCAGCATCATCCGGGGAGAGACGGGTGATAGCATCAGCATACTCAAAGGTAGGACCCGCTGGATCTAGCCCTTTATGGGGCAAACCACAAAGAAAAACTGTGATTATTGTCTGCCAAAGACACTGACAGTGATAATAAATGCCACGCTCAGCTACCACCTTGGGTTGGAGTATTGCATATGGTGCTGGTGTCACTGCAGACATTAAGTAGCATTCATGTATACAGGAGACTCAAACACACTACCTTGAAATGCTGTCACTGTTTAAAAAGAAAGGTGTATGTGAACATATGTAAAGAACCCCAAATAACTTTTTCACAGCTGTAGCTTCCAGTGGATGGAAGAAACAAGCTAGTAAATATTTTCTCAATGTCTGCCTCTCTTGTCAAAAAACAGAGAAATTGTAAAATTTCTATCTGAAGTGTTTGAAGTGTGGAAAATGTCTTGCTGCTAAATCCTCGCTAGGGGAACAAGTAGGAACCAAACGAGAGCTTCACTGTCTACATGCCTAAGGGGAAGGGGATTATTATGATAAACTGTCAAGCTGCAGCAACACTGACATCAAGCACACACAGAACTATTCTGCCAATGAACAAGTACTATCTCTTGAATCCAGACCGCTATGTCAGAGATGGCTGAAGGCAGAGCTGCAGGGACATGTCTTTTCTGCAGCCCTCAGCTGGGGACAGCCACCTGGGATGCCCACCCCTGGTGAGCCTCACCCAGTCTGAGCTGCCTCCCACTCTGTGGGGGGAGCCTCTAGGTCCCTGTTAGGACTTCAGGGACCACATCCCATTGCTCCCTGTGCTCAAAGGGAAAGGTTTCATCCTGGGCACCAAGGGCAACTGTGGGTGCATAACAGAGGGCTACTGGTATTTGATTTGGTAGCCTCAATGAAAGCAACAAAGCTGCAGCTGAGAGAAAGGAAGAGTAGAGGGACTACTGCTTTGGCCTCCTTATTTTAATCTGCCACCTCTCACGAGTCAGCCTTTCCTGATGTGACTGCTGCCTATCCCATCCCCACCTCCCCAGCATGCCTGTGGCTCTGCTATCACAGCCAGGCTCAGGTGGAAGGGAGCTAGGGTCCCATTTGAATGCTGCTCCCAAGCTCTCTCAACAGCAAAGACACCACAGATTTTCTTGGCCTCATTTGTTGATATTGGCATTTCCTTTGTCACTGAGATTAACGCTAGGGGCTCAACTCTCCAGGTGCTGGTCTGTAAACCAGGGCCAGAGCAGCTGTGCACTCTTCACCTAGTACAGTTGTCAGCCTGCAAAAATCACCCTAAGCAGACATCTAAGCATGCACAGGAACAGAGCATGTCTATACTTCCCTCCCCTTCCCAAAACTCTCCAAATATTATTTTCAGCCTAGAATATTACTTGAACCTGTTAAGATAAGGTTTTTTTTAGTGGCCCACAGTGGATCTCTTCTTATTATCTGTCCACTCTCCCTCTGAACACGTATAAACTTCTTGCTTCTGCAGCATTGCATGGCAAAGAGCTCTGCAGGTACTAGACCCCCTGCAGGAGGATCTACCTCCTGTTCTTTTTGAATGGCTACCACCAGCTCAAGGGATGACCACATGGATGAAGACAACCAGCTGAAGTTCTCATACTGCAAGAGGTACTGTGACCCTCTCCAAGCCACAGATTTGGCCAGTCTCAAACACATTCCCCACAACTAGTCTCTTTTCACGCCCAGTTAATCCCTGCCTACTCACTTTTTTATTGTGCAGAAGTAGATCCCACCCACCACCTCTGTTGTTCTCTTCTGAACCTTTTCCAGTACTACTAAAGAAATATTAGCCCTGCTGATTCAATAAAGAATGAACACATAACCTAAGTACTGCCAACAAGCAACATTCTGGTGATTTTCCAGAGAAACATAATATTTCAGCATGGAAAAGACAGTACTCTGCCCTACAACCACAGGCATTCTTACCAGTAATTCTGTTCACCTTCTTCTTGGTCAGGCTCCCAGCAATCCCAGCAGCATGAGCTCCTAGACTGTACCCCAGCAAGTGGACATTGTTGAGAGGATAATTGAATTGCTCCTGCAGAAGACAGTGATTTGTTTAACGTTTGAGGTCAAATGGGAAAACATCAGAAGAAAAGGAAAATGTTTTGTAAACACTGAAATTTCTCTTTGAGCCATGAATAATAAAAAACACTAAATACAATTTACATAATTTAGGTTGCCTGAGTTAACTAACCCAAGGCAAAATTCTAAGCAGAGAGGAATGCAGAATGAAGGACAGAACACAGGGCTGTGTATTACATCAAAGTTTTTCAGTCACCCCCTCCCCACCAGTTTCTGGATCTCCTACTTCCCAAAGGCAGGGCAGACTTCTATTCCCCATCGGCTGGCTGCAGTATAATATATAGCAACCTGTCTTTCATGGCTACCTTTCACAGAGCCTTCAGAAATACTGTGGACCTACAGAGCTCCACAGACCACAAGGTAAAGTTTCTGGAATGTATTATAAAAGGCCTCCTTGTGTAAGAGATGACTATTAAAAAGACGGGATTTTACCAGTCCAGCAAGATTAGTGTCTGCAACAACTCCGTCTAACCAACTGGAGATAATAAACACAGCTGCATCATTGCTGTTTTGGCTCCTAGGATATTATATAAAGTGTGAGACATCTGACTATATGTCTTACCTCCATCCAGTCAATAAACAGAGCAACATCCTTTCCCACCAGCTTAGTGTATGCAGCAGACACTGGGTAATGCTGCTGAGCTCGAATTAGCCAGTCCACCACTATGACATTTGAGTCAGGTTCTCTCTTGTATAGAGCATCCACCAGCTTCGGGACCCAACTTTCATACATTCCTGTCACCTGTTGGTGTTTTTTGAATTAAAAAAGGAGATTTCATTACATCATCTGCAGTGTATAGACACCTCAGCTGATGTATCTACCACAGTTTATCAGGAGTGTGGTTAAAAGGGAGATTCACTCCCCTTCCTTCTTACCGTCCACCCATGGATCACCACAAAGGTTTTACTGGTGTGGTTGAAGTTGCACTGTGCCAGGCTGTTCACCTGCCCAGGAACCAGGTAGCAGACATCCTCGTCAGGCTCTGCAGGTGTCCGTAAGGAAAACTTGCTCTCAATTCCCTCAAAATTGGTCTCAGCTTCTGCTATGCAAAAGCACAGGAAACATACAGGAGTGTTTTAGGAGTATTAGGGCAAACAGTTCAGGTACAAACTGTTGGAGAAGTCACAGGTACGATGTTGGAGAGATACCAGCAACAGTCAAGAAACAGGACATGTGTTTTTCATTTCCTATAGTACTCCTTTTGCACCACAACAGCCATGTCAGTAAGAAATCAAAGGGTGAAAATTGCTCCCCCTCCAAGGTCCTGCAAAAACAGTGAAAATCTGGCCAGCTGTCAGACAGGTAGGAATTCCTGTTAGAAGTCAGTATTTTCCTCATTCCATTATTAACAGGAAACCTATGAATTACTAGAAGAGTGCAGAAAACTGCACAGGACAGTCATAGAGAGTACACGCAGAAAAGCAGTAAGTTTCTACCATACTATTACATACTTTGGTGGTCCATCCTTCCACATCTCTTCAACAACCACTGCCTAACAAAGCTCTTTATAGCACCCAGCAGTTGCAGTGCATTAAAGTAAGAGCTGCAAAATCACCACTATTTTACAAAGTGCTAGTTTTAACTTACCAACAAAGAAAAACAGCAGGTGAGAAGATCAGACACCCATTAACTAACTTGAACTAGCAAAGCAAAAGCCTGTTATTTTGAAGGCAGTACAGTATTTTTTCGGATCATCTTATAAGCAATACTGCAGGAAAAAAAATATCTTTCTCTGCCCAAAGCTATTTTGAATTGGGGTGGGGGCAGGGGGCGGTACCAAAGCATGCAATGGCCTTAAGAGATCACTCCAGCTTCAAAAAAATAAGTTTTCCTTTTGTTCCTGCCAAGGAAGAGAAGCAACTTCAGGCTTAATGCTTACTACGTCCTTTGAGAAGAAACTTAAATGTCTCCTCTTTTTACATCTGATTCCATGCTTAAGTACTTCTAACCAGCAGACGCTGCAATTAACTGTGGCCTTAAACTCCAATGCTTTTTGAAAACTAGGTCCTACTTTGACAACTTGCATTTAGCAAATATTGGTTGCCTGTTTTCCAAGTGCAGGTGAAGTCAGGCCAACTCTGTCCTGCTCAGTGTTGTTTCCTGGCATCACGATCACCAAGCTTCCACGCACTCCTCAATGCCCATTAATGAATGGCTCCAAGCCACCGCAAGGAATGCAAAGGGACACGGTGAGGATCTCATGCCAGACGTGCAAACCACATTTCCACTCCCCCTATTTTTCCCACTGCAGGAGAGGTTTTCTGTGATAACTGGTAGATTTGTATTTCTCCATAAAGTTGTGCTGCATCACTCAGGCAATAAATAATGAACTATACAGGGGTTTTTTTCCCCTAAAATTTAGTTTTTCTGGTCTTCTCATTCAAGCTACCATACTCAGCAAGGCACTGACTTACGTCTGACCTCACTCAGCCCCCAGGTAGCTGTATAAAGCCAGCTCCTGTACAAACCTCAGAGACTGCCGTCATCCACATTCAAGGGCTTACCATTGCCCAAGTTCATCAGGATTTCTCACCCGCCGAAAGCGAAGCACACGCAGGGGAGTAACGAGAACTGTTCACTGAACAGAGGCAGCGCTCAGCCTTAGGGTTTGACCTTGACTGCTCTAGGCTGACTAGCTAATCCAGGATAATTACACTGAGGGCCCCCTTCCTGCCTCCTTCCCCCTAAAGAAGGGATAAAGTTTATGAAAAACACCTTTCTCCAAACCAGCGAAAGTATTCACATGGTGGTGAATATAAGACTTTACCTACTGAAAACAGAATTTACCAAACTAACCAAAAGCTAATCTTTTGCAGAAGTTGCCCCTTTCTTATGTTTTCGCACGTTCAAAACTTTCTCATTAACTGAGAGAGTACAAAACCCCCTTCTGAAACAAATCTTTAGACTTACACTATTTCCTTTTTAGCTAGAAAGAGTCCCAAAGGCTGATTGGTTAAAAATCAACTATAACTTTTCACTCAGCAGTGAATCAGTAAAACCTTGAAAGGACCAAGAACAGCTTTCAATTGCAAGGCGTACAATGCAAGGACTTTTAATTATGTATATTCCTGCCCAACACAGGAAGGCAAACAAGAATAGTCCACCTGCTCACTAGTTAATAGTGCTTCCTTTCATACTAAGATATCATTTCCCTTCTGAATTAAATCTATCTGATAATCATCCAAAAACCTAAATTAAATTGATATCCTGTCTTGTAGTGTGTTTTCAATTACAAACACATGCTAGAATTTGCATATAAGTTCAGACCGCATCTCTTTTGGAAATAAGCTTGAAATAAATTAAATTTACAATTCTAAGTGCGCCATATGTAAAGGTGCACTTAGAAAAGTGCACCAAACTTAACAAGATTGCAGTACAGTGGCACCTGCCACTGAAGATGTGCAAAGTGCTTCGCAAATACTTCTATGTTTCAGTCTAAAAATCTTTGGGTGGGATTTAAGGGCCTAAGAGCACTGAGGTGCAGTCACCATCAGGAAAGCAGCAGCTGCAAAGCAACAACCCATGAGTTACAGAAATGGCAGAAGGCCACTCTGCTCATTTAGCTATGCTGTATGAGGAATTAGAAAGTCAGAAGAAATTATGGTGAGCATCTTCTATGCGCACAAAAAGTGTCACGTCTAATGTCCATACATGCTCAGTTCCCAGCAGCAAGATACCCTCTGGATGAGGGAAGTGTGCATGGTGGAGTTTGTTACAGACTTCTTAATGACATGCTCATTAAGAACCTATCCTCAAAAGTTGCCTGAGCTTGGCTTTGCAAATTCTGTATGGCTCAGAGCATAAGGTAACTTGTCTGCACCTCATGTTGTGCTGCATACATGCTGCAGTACCACCTCACCTCCCACCTTCTGCACATTGAGTTTTACAAATACAATACAGAGGTACATAATAGTATGTAGACACTCAATACACTTACATCTATACGCACAATGCTTTAAAACTGCAGCAGAGAAGCCACAAAGCATATCACTTCAGAAAACTGGCATTTCCTACTTCTACTGTTGTACCTCAAAGTATCTTGGTCTATTAAAAAATTATTTGGAACCAAACTTTGTCATACATAGATTTTTGTCACAGACCACTTCCTCATAGATTTAAAGTGAGAAGTTTCCTTGAATCATGTCCTAACTGAGCTAGTCAAACGGTTGGGTCTCATTCTTATGGCATTACATAAAGCCAGAGAATTTCAGAGACAATCAATATAGACGCTCACCACAGGTTAGTTAATGATGTGTTTTAACCTAAATTAAACCAGGGAAAACCCAGAAATGTGGAGTCTTCAGCAAGCTTCTGAATGATGGATAGAAGTTTACCTGAATTTGCATCAGGTTTATGTAATGTAGATCTAGAAATTAGATATAAAAGAAATGTATGTGCATCCATACTGAGACACTGAAGTAGTTTTTAGTGATAAGAATGCAAGTCCATTTCTAAACAAGGCCTTGAAGAGAAGCAGATCTGGAGGTAAAAATGTGTAGACAAAAAAATCCATGCTTTTGCTAAAAAACCCCCACACTTTCCCAGGCTTAGTTCAGCAGAGGTATAAGGCATGTGCTCCATATTGCAAAAGCTTCCAGCCACACAGTTGCAAATACAAGCCCCTGTTCCAAAAAAAGAAAAAAAAAAAAANCCATTGCTATGTGCTTACAGTTGACAAGGAGACCTACAAAGGGATTATTTAAGGAACTGGGAAAGGGAACAGAATTATGAATTAAGCCACCAATTTCAGACCCAAGCTGGCTTTTCTAACAGCCTACAGGCTGCATTGCTGAACTCCACCATTTGATCATGCTTTGCAAACTTTCTAACACTTTTCTTACACTTCCGCTTACATAACCTCAGTTGGTGTAATTTAAAAAAAGTGTCCTGTATGTCAAGGTATAGATAGGTATATCATAGAATGCAGAAGAAAGTGCAAAAAAAGCCTAGAAGCTGGGAAAGTTCAGTAGTTTTATTTTCCTGTTTAAACCTTGTGACACTGGACTTGCAATTTGTGAAACTCCACTCCTATCACTTTTGAAAGCATCTCACTGAATTTAAGCATTCTGACACAGTACAAATACAAGTTTGCACACAGATCAAGAGAAGTCAGCTTCGAGTTTCCTTCACGGGAAGGCCAAGGCAACCTGGCAACTGATTGTGATGAAGAAAACTGTTTATCACTGGTCAGCTGGATGGAGAATGCGAATTGAGGAAGTTAACAGCATCTGGAACATTAATCAAAAGTTAAAACTACCCACATCAGACACAGGATTCCAAATATGACAACAATGCATTTGCCAGAATCAGTGCACCTGAACTATGATTTTAAAAAGGGACTATTTGATAAACAGCAATTTCCTAGCGTTACGTACACAGAAATGGAAATACTATTAGCTAGGTGCAAAGATCATTAGAAATTATACTGGTCGACTGTGTAAACTCAAGCCCACAGACATGTGCACACACAGAGCAGCAAATATCTGCACGTAACATCAAACATTTACATAACCAGCTAGAGTTAACTGGAATGGCTCAGCTGATAACCAGCATTAGGATCATCCATCAATCAGTCATTTTGAATTCCTAACTGAGATCTGAAGCAAACTCATGGTCAGCGGTAATAAAGGGGCTGTATCACAGAAATTGTTATAGTTTAATTTGATCTACACTATAAACTGGAAGCAGACTACTGTCTGTTGCAATCCCATGAAACTTGCCCTGTAAATCAGGTTACTGTTTAACTTTGCTGTAAAAGAAATTACAACTTCAAGTTTACTTATGTCTTTTTAAACGGCAGAGCCCTGAGAGTACGTCCTCCTTCACCTCCCAGGCAGACTCAACAGAAAGAGCAACGCCTCTGAAAAGCGGCTGGACCCAAGTTCAGATGCTGCGCTGGGACCTGACAGCTCAAGTCCTGCTGCTGGCAAAACGGGAGCGAACTGCTGCTCTCACGCTGTGCACATGGGTGCTCATCCCCTGCCCAAGCCCTCCCTGTCAAACAGATCCTTACTCAGCTGCAGCTGGGAGGCTTGTAACTCAATCCAGCAGAGCTCTTGCCATCCATCAGTCCCTCTGGGATACATGGAATTAGCCCAAGACAGTAAAATGCAATCACTGTCAGATTTTGCAGTAATATGGAGGAAAGGATTCATGAGAAAGTCATGCCGTGCAAGTATTTCCTGCACAGAAGAGATTCCAGCAAACTTTCAGAAATGCTACTGCTCATGCTGTTCTCCAGCACACTTGTGATGCCTGACAGCCTCATCTCTGTGCCTTCTCAGAAATGTGTTGTTTCTGCACAGGCCATGCCACAGCTGCCCTCGTAGGTCTGTCCCAAACACAACCACAGCGAAAGCCAGCAGCTCACATCATACAACAGTGTAGATCTGCTGTAACCCCTGACTCTGGATTTACACTGGTAAAAATAGAGATCAGAATGTATTCCTAGTAATGTTTTTATCTTTTCCTGGAACACCAATGTTATCTTCACCTAGAATATCTTTTTTCTGTGTTGTTTATTAAATACTCTGGATTCCTTGAGGTTTGGATCATGCATTTTCCAGGGTTTCAAAACATCTTTGTGTTGCGGTGTGCGAGAAAGTGCAAGACTGAAGGCTTGGATAGTTTTAGGATGATGGCACAACCTGTTTCCATCTTACTTGTTCCTAAGGAGAAACAGCGTAACCATTACTAAGTATGTGGCAAATCAACTCAGATAGGGATGAAAGCTTGCTCTGGGACAATAGTTATTTTCCTGTATGAAACTTCAATACTGTGAAGAAAAGTGCTTTTGACTGCCTCTGATGGCACAAGATTGGATTCAAAGCAAGAATACATTCCTTTGGCTGTGCCCTAGCACCCCATCCTCTTACTTTTGAATTCTTCCCTTCAGCTTCATTGTACATAAAGGAAATAAAGGCATCCACGGTGAAAAAAGCAGCAGTTTCCCTATTCCGTTTTAGGATCACACAGCAGCTCTAAGAGCTACAGGCACATTTTATTTTAGGCTGTGGACTTTTAAAGATACACTAATGTCCCACACATAACGTCTAAGAAAGTAAGAGTGTGACAGGGCACTGCTAACAGAAGTTGGAGTGGTAGTCTCCTAAAACTTCTCTCTCTGTTCATGAAAGCTGCCATCATGTTGTGATTAACCAAGACAGCATTGATAAACATCTAGCAGTCAACATTCACACATGTTCCACTTTCTCTAGACTGAACGGTGCCTATGCACAAATGCAGGTACAATAGATGAAGTGTAAGTACAGTCATATGTATATACAGACACTGCGAGAGTATACCCCTCTGTTCACTTTTCCCCTGAAGGATTCTGCTACATTAAAGGCATTAACTACAACGCAAACACATTATCACGACACAGATGAAACTCAGCCTTGCCTTAGACAGTTCAGACCAAGCACCGTAAGAAATCGGGAATGCATGGCTCCCGTGGGATGGGGAAGTCCCACGCACAACAGAGGGTCCTGGCCCCACGGGGACCAGCAAGGGACTCTAGGAAGCCACCTTGCTCCTGGGGAAAAAACACATCCCAGACCCCCGCAACCCATGCCATCAGCCCGGCAGGTCGCGCCTGGGCTCCGGGCAGGGAACCGGCTCCGGGTCTGTCCTAACAGGATTTAGGGTCCTCCCTCCAGCGCCTTCCGAGGCCACCCCACGCCACCCAGGTCCCGCAGCATCCCCAGCACCCCGGGAGAGCCTTGCAAAGCTAAGTTACAAGCTCCCCTCCCCCGTCATGCAAGCAACATTTCCCCTGCACACACCTCCCCCAAATGCAACAGGATGCCAGCAGCACCCCTGCACCCTCCGCCCCGGGCGTGCTCCGGACCCCGGGCTACCCGCCCCCCGCACCGCCCAGCGGCCCCTCCCCGGGCCGGGGACTTACCGCCGGCGGCCGGAGCCGCGCCGAGAGCAGGCATCCAGCGCAGGCAGAGGCAGAGGGCAGCCAGAAAAGCCTTCCTCGCCATCTCGCCTCCTTTCTCCCTGCGCCTTGCCGCGGCAGAAAAGT
>VXBL01010261.1:125247-175233 GCA_013400195.1 Aramus guarauna
TGGTTATTCATTCTCACCCTGCTACCCGATTTACCAGACAAATTGGCAAACTGTAGAGCTGAAATAGATGTTGCTAGTGTTCTTCTACTGATGAGGTCTCATGTGACATGCCGGTTCTTTCAGCTATCCTCATATGGGGCTGCATTGCATGAATACACCCCTTTTAAAAATCGTTTTCTTGTGTTGATCGCTTTTCTGCCTTGCTTTCACTTGAGAACATGTTTTTCTCTTTCAACCCACTAAAATCAAGCTTGAGCTTAAGGGTCCTTGCACTTGGATAAACCATCTCAATAAATCACTGTCTAACAACCCAAGAAGAGAATCAGGCCTATTCCCCTCTAGCCTCAAACTTGCTTAAACCCCAGTTTGATGATTTGTTCCAAGATGTTACACCATCCTCTCTCTCTCTCTACCCAAACCCATTGGAAAATTAACCTCTTCCCCAAGGATAGAGAAGGGCAATCTAAGTCCCTTGGGAGTCCAGCCATGACCTTTTTAAAAGTTAGAGGCCTTTCCTGTCTGACACAATGCCCAGGAGGGAGTACACAGCTGGAATTGCATGAACTGAGCTTGCCTTGCAACCAGCTCAGCCAAGTGATTGCCAAATACAACTCACCATCCACAGCAGATGCTTATCTACAACCTGCAAACACCATCTCTCTGTGTTGAATCCGGGGGCTGGTGCAGCTTTGGGGGCAGGTATCTGATGCAAGGTTGATGTGCACACTGAGAACTGAAAACACTCCATCGTAAAACTACTCTTTGAATACAGCTGCTGCATGTCCTCACCACCTTCTGAAACTTCTTGTTCATTACCTGGGTTTGTGCATTTTTGTTGTAGCAAGTGTTTGTATATGTCTTCACATACAAAAATACAAAAGAAAGAGGGTGTTATGCTGGAAACTAACTTATCTGATACCTTCCCTGTGAAACCTTGTCATGGACTTGAAGGAGGGTCTCCAAGGTGCATTAAGCCCTTATACAGAAATGCCCTGATCCAGCACAGAGTTAGCACGCTGAGGCATTTAGGTGCATCCTAACTGGGAACACATCACCTTCACAAGACTTCAGATGATGAAGACCCAACACAGTGAGGTCTGCTGAGAAATAAGCAGAAAAAGAGAGTCTAAGTATCATGTCTTACATGTTTTGCCCCCTCTCCCCTGGTAAAGGGGCAGCACTCACCACTTTAAGCCCCTCCAAGACCCCGAGTGCCATGGCAAACAACCAGGATGGCAGCCTTTCTCACTCACATGTTTAGCCCTTTAAACCCCAAGAGAGCCAACTGGAACAACTCTCTGGGACAAAGATGATGCTGTTGCTATCCATCCACCTACTCAAATCCCTACCACCAACTTTTGGCAGTCACTTTCTACATTTTTTTCCTTGCTCTTTATCCCTCAAGAATACAATTCAGCCCCCAGAAAGTCAAACACAAGCTCTAAGAGCTGTTCAGCCAGAGGAAAGTTCCAGTTGTTTTTCTTGGATGACATGCAGGTTTTGATGAGCAAGAAAACAAAACAGTTTTAGGGCCTGATCCAACTCAGAGAGTGCTCCCACTGCATGCTGTCTGAAAAAGGATGTCAAGACACAAATCTCAGGCTGTGGCCAAGAGATTTCAAAGTTTCTTAGAGGAATACTTGACAATCATTTATTTCTAAACCAGGCACCCAAATCCATTAACTATTCTGGAAGAATTCAGCGTTGGTAGACAGTATCAAAAGCAGACAACAAGCCATTACAGAGGAAACTGTCTGCAGGAAAAATATGGGAGTTCCTATACATTTCAGGTTGGGTCTTCAGACATGAGAGTTAAAAATACACATAGTCCTGGAAGATCCATTACTGGTTTTCCATGCCCTCGGCAAGGAGCCCAAGGACATTTCTGGTACATGAGGTGGGGGCAGGGGAAATGCTGAAAAAGGGAAGAAGAATATGCAGCTCCACCAAATACATCATTAGATACAAAAGATAAAGGAGGAAGCCTCTTGGGGGCTACTGGCAAGACAGAGAGAGTTAAAGATAAGGGGAGGTGGGGGTATTCCCATAAGTCTGTAACAGAAGCAGTGAAATGCAAAAGAAGGAACAAAAATCTCCAGACAAAAGATCATTATTGTGCTACAGAAGTATCCAAACTGTTGTGAAAAATCAGGAAAGAACAGCATGAATTGGTTAATTATGCAATAGGACATAAACTCCTACCATTCATCCCTAGTGTACGGTTAGGAAAAAGACAGTATTTCGCAAATTATGAAACATATTGCTAATCCTGAGCTATTTTAAATTTTCTTCATTATTTACTGAAATTAAATGCAAGCTAAGAAGTTCAAGAATATTTCTTAATATGCTTTTACCTCAGGAAAGGTCACTTGCTGCAGAATAATTTATTTCAATGGGGATGATCAATGCCTTTAACCTGTAGCTCTCTTTCAGCCATCAGGTTCTCGCCATCAGGTTCTCACCATCAGCAAATTGACCACAGACAGCTTATTACACTGCAGATAAAACACAGTTTAAGTTTTAAAGACACTTGAAGCAAGCAATCCCTATCTTAAAGCAAGTAATCCGTATTCCTACCTTCAGTTCAGATATCATGTTCAATACTGAGATTGTAAAACTATCTGGAGTAATTTTGTCTCATATCTTTTCTCAGATGCATCCCCTGCAGGCCTCAGGCATGGGCATTTCGGGTCTGCAGGCAGGAACGGCTGCAGCCTGTGAGTCAATACCCTTTTGTGGTGAGCTGTTAAAGAAATTGTGAACCCCCTAAGATCTAAAACACAATTATTCAGTCCTAAAGAATTGCTAAAAGACTATATAACATG
The DNA here is from genome assembly GCA_013400195.1 of Aramus guarauna. Lineage (NCBI taxonomy): Eukaryota > Metazoa > Chordata > Aves > Gruiformes > Aramidae > Aramus > Aramus guarauna. The sequence goes on from VXBL01010261.1 coordinate 128,073, forward strand.
ATCCTCAGAAAGAGAAAGGAAGGCATAGGGTAAATCCCAATTTCAAATTTCCTCCAAAAGACATGGGTCTCTCAAAACCCTGGCACATGGAGGTCAGCTAATGTTTGTCATGGACACTAGATCTTACAACAGTTTCTCCTACTCTGGGTCCACAAACACCATCAAAAGAGCCTGAATACGCTATGCTATGCCTCAGTTTCCTCCCTTGGGTCCTTTATCTGCCAAGTTCTGCAGGAGACGCATTGAGATCCACAGCTGAGGATCTTGGCCAATTGGTATTTCTAGGAGAAGAGCAATCACAGGCATATTCAATGTGCACTCTTGCACTCTTGCACTGCTCCAAAAGAGCGCAGCTCCTTGCCAAACACAGCCGTGGCAACTCCTTACCATAGCTGGTATGGCTTTGGAAGGACTTGCTCCTGAACTGGAGGAGAAAACCCCTGAAGCTCGGTTCAAACCCGCTCACAGAATGGTTTGATAAGAGACCGGGTGACTCGTATCTGGTTTTGTGCTCAGGTAACACCGGACCTCAAGGAGGTTGAAAAACTCTTTCACTATGTGCCTGGGATGTGAAAGTCCAAGAAAGAAGGACCCTGGTCTCAGGCGGCGCCTCCAAGTTCCAGCCTAGCACAACTAGCAGCACCCGGCACGCCTCAGGTTGACGCCGGTGCTTGCTAATGGGGTATAAATAGAAGAAAAGAGCTCTGGGATTCATTGACTAGACCTGCAAGGAAACACAAGGCCGCTCTGTCTGTAGCATGTTCAGACCAGCTTATTACTCTGTCTCCTCGTTAATGAAGAGATATCCGTTGGCTGCTAATCCAATAGTCAGGCAGCCTTTCAGGGACATATGCAATGTTAGAACAATCTGTCATTTTACGCCCTCTTGTGCTCCTGGGTGGTTTGTTTAGCTTTCAGGCCCCCAGAGCAGTCCTAAGGAGCTGTGTATCCTGGGCACATCCTCTCCCTTCTGATGGGGTTTTGCAGGCCCTACAGAGACTTAGAAAGAAATAAAGGTCCTGACACTTGCTTATATGCCTTTTCATTCCCTCTGGGTGCCCGCACTGGAGGGAAATGCCTCTCCAGCACTGTCATCCTTCAGAGACTTTGCATTCCCACTTCCTCCACCATGCCCCTCCTTTTCCAGAGAGTAGCATGCTGCACCCTTGTCAGCGACAGCATCCAAAACCTCCCAAAAGCTTCTGGACAGCTGATCCATTGTGGTACTATATCATAGGCTAAAAAAGTTATTTTAAATTATTCAGTAAGGAACCTTCTCCTCTGAAGTCAAGACACGCAAGTATGTGCAGCGTGAGCAAGTGAGGAGTCATATTTTCTTTCTTTGTTGTTGTCCTCCTTCCCATACCATAGTCAACACAACCAACATGGCTCTTGTAACAGAGCCTGAAAGACTCCTAGAAGCAGCACACCTGAGGGTGAGTGGCCCACTGCAGGGACCAGGACCTCCATGTTCACCAGCCACTCACACTCAGGCAGCTGAAATATTCTCAGCTCTTGGCTACCACAGCAATGCCACAACATGCACCCAAGCAGGCTGCTTCAAGGCTAATTTGGTACCAATGAGTGGATATCACGGCAGTGATGATATACCCTGCAAGATTAAAAGGAAAGTTAGGGCAGGGCTGCGAACAGCAGAACAGATCCCCAACCAAGTCTGAGAAGGAGACACTATGTGTTTTGCGCCGCTGCTGCCTCTGGAGGACTCTCTCAAGCAAGGGACCAGGATAATCCAGGTCAGCCTGACCTATGAAATTTGCAGGCAAGGCCTTCATTGCCACAGGTGGAGGAGTGGAATTACCTATACTGTAGAAGAAAAGAAAGCAGAGACATCTTTTTTAGAAAAAAAATTGCTCTGATGAAGCACAGACTGCCTTCTACTTGTCTATCAGCTCCTTGATTGCACAAGTGAGAGAGAGGCGTACGTAATTTCTTATTGTCAAAGTGGACAAGCTGTACATTCACTGATTTATTTTAACCCATAATTTCCTACCCTAGAAGCTCTTCCTGTTCTCATTTCCCCTTCTTATGCAAGCCCATTCTGGCTGAGATGATCTGGGCATGACATAGAATAAGCTGATGATGAGCTGACTATTAACCCAAGAGGCTAATTCCCCCATAACCCCTCCAGTGTTAGAGAAAACCACTATTTTTCCATTGACATGTGAATATGCAAGAAACAGTCTATATTGCATAACAAAGGTGCCAGCTACCAAATCTGTATCTTGCAGCAATAATCTGTGAACCCTGTGGGTCCACAGGTGCCATACGAGATCTGCTTATTCTGGGTGGAAGGGCTGGACATCCCAGGAATGTCTAAAATGGTGCTGAGTACATGTGTTTAGGAACCTGAATCACACTCAAATTTTCTATAAGAGTTTGCAACCAAAAATGGTAAAGTCACTATGGGAGAAGACAATCTGACTCCACCCAGGAGAACATCCCACAGCTTGTCATACGTCACTTTCCAAGAAGAATAGACTCCAGTACTTTGCTGCAACTTAAAAATAAATCATGAAAGTGTAATCTAAATAGGTTCCATAGAATTAATATACAATGGAATCGAAAGTCTTTTAATTCAGAGTGAACATTGTCTGATGCTAATTATATTCTTCATTCAGGAGTCTTCAGTCTGGGACAAAGGAATATTATGATACAAACTGAAGGGTATTTAATAATGGTCACCTGATAAGGAAATGTATTCTGCAGGCCTTGCTCTTGCTGCACAGCTGGTGTTTAGGGGCCAAAATCATCAGCTCTGGTCAGCAGTTTGAGGCGTCAGGTAGAACATGGACCATTTAGGTATGGGCGAAGAGGGAAACAGCCAAAAGTCACTGTGTCCTGAGGCCTTGCTGATGAGGTATCTTCCACATAGCTCAGGTTCCTGTGCCAGATGAGCCCCACTCCTACTCCATCAAGGCCTAAGGTGGCATCTCAGGGGTGTAGATCAAGGATCCCAGGTGCACAGGAAAGACTATGTAAGGTCTGGTCCATTAGGGCTATTTCAACTCCTGAAAGAGCAGGCATGCACTCCAGCAAGCCTTTCCTAACCAGAAGATAGGGACAGCACGTGGTAGGAGATCACTGTACAGCCAAGAGTCGCCTGTTTGCCTTTGCCATGGGCAGCTTGCATGATGCCTCACATGTATCCCATATTTGTATTAGATGCCATGCATAGCTGAGAAAATAGTGGTCTAACTGCTGTGCAAAGAAAGGCGGAGTCATCCTGAGTGCTGGAGCTAGAATGCTGGCATGTGCAGTATATCACCTTGACAGCAAGAAGCAGATCAACCTGACGGAGGGCAAAATAATGGGCTTTGACCAGCTCATAAAACTTTCCCCATGCTCCATAATTGTGCTATGCAGTGATCCAGGGCTGATTTGGACCTAGTTCTCCTTCAGGCAGCTGCTCAATGTTTTTGTACAGGCTGTCCTCTGCCCAGAGCATCCCCTCAGAGGAAGCAGGTGAATCACGCAGTCTTTCATCATCATGCTCAAAGCATACCACATTAGCTATTGCAATGGGACACCTTGTGCCATTGATCTGCGGTCTGATGACACAGAGATGGCTGAAGAAAAAATTGTGCTTGTATCTCCACTTTCCTGAGTCAGGATGAGCGGCATGACGATTAGTCCCCTCCTTCAGAGACAAGTGCCAGGGTGATGTTGGGCATGTATCCTGTCCATTTCAGTAGTCCCCTCATGGGTGGACCAAGAATATGTCTCCAGCTCATAAGTCTAATCCAGTAGTGGTAAGTGCTGGGAGAGTCCTCCAGGAGACTCCTTGCCTGCATAAGAGTCAAGAGACCCTGAGAATTTCCTTGGAGTTGTNCCCCTCCTCTCCCAGTAGCCTGCAGTCGTCTCCTATGATGGCACCATAGCTGTCCCCAGCCTGCCAAGTTCCTTTTCCGGGATTGCTGACTCTCAGCAAAGTTGCATTTGCAGTGACAAACCCAGGAACTTTCAACATCCACTTGAAAAACTCCTTCCAGTCTTTTTATGATAGAGAGATGAGGTCCCATGTGCTTTATTTCCAGGACAGGAAATGGCTATCCACTGGGGAGAGAGATGGCACAGCCACGTCTTTGGCGGTCTGTGCCACAGGGTGACACAACATGATTGCAACCATGATTGCAACCCAGCAAAAGATGATGCTGTAATTGCCAGTTGGCCAGCTCCATTGAGCAGACTGTATTAGCACACCCCTGTAGAAATGACAAGGTCATGGACTGCAATTCTTCAGTATCACAGGTAACCACACCATGCTACCCTCCTCACCAATTTGTCATGTTACAGCATAAAACTACCTGGTTTTTCTGCCCCTGTAACTCCAGCAGGGAAGTGCTCACACAACTTCATTCCTCTGGTGGTTAAAAAACAGACTAATTTCCAGCCTAAATTTAGACACCGGATTTGGATGCTGTTGCAGTGTTGGGAAAGGTTGAGAGACTTTCCAACAGGGTAGCTCTAAAGGCAAGGCCGAATGTTTTGCTTAGATTTCAGGCATTTAAGAGAGTAAGCAATGCCACCTACTGGCACCAAAATGAAAGATTTAACTACTCCAGTGGGTTGGTGCGATGGAAAGATCATAAAGGATAAGGCTGTCACTGTTCTTCAGATGGTCTTTTGCAGCTGAAAGCGAGGTGGAGGCAAACAGGAGCTTTTCTCCTTACAAGTGTTACTCGGTTAAGCTCTGTAGGAAACATTTAGCAGCTGACTCACTTGGTTTCACCATTTGAGAATGAATAGTGAGGAAAGCAACTAGACCTGGTGATGATGTGCAGCCTGCATGCCAGGGCAGCCCCTGAACATGCCCAGAAGGTGAACATGCAGACATTAGGTGAAATTACACCCTTGCCAAGAAATATTTGTGGGTGAGTGCAAGCTGGGTATAGGAAAAGCCTCTGAGGAAGTCAAGAATCTCATGCAGATTCACGGACTGAAGGATCAGGACTTCATTTCAGAAAGAGGAGTCATAAATGGAAATTTAAGGCTATGCCTCAATGACTGAATGGCTTGGTGAATCGGCAGCTGGGCAATTCCACTCTCATAATAACACATGGATGAGGAAACATTTGTGAATAATAGTCTTAAAAACCATGAAGAGAAATAACAAAGCCCGTAACTGAACTAAGGAAGTCCCTAGTACAGGATATTCTTGAGGCAACTACCACTGTTTGTGTGGGTTCCCCCATTCCATGTCCAGAGGTTCAGTGCACTGAGGTAAGCACTTACACAAGAGTTAATGCATCAGTGGAGAGCATTTCCAGGGAGTTGATTATTTCCCAGGCCTGCTCCCTTTGAAGTCATGAGAGGAATGTAGGGTGCCGCAGCGTGCAGCTGCAAAGCCTCCTCCTGCTTCAGAGAGTACACTGGCCTCCAAGGTGCTGGGGAAGCAAAACCGGAGAGACCACTGCCAGCAGCCAAGCCAGAGAAGGCCAGCTGTGTTCCCTGGAAGGGCCAAGGAGGATGCCAGAGCTGGCATTGCACCAAACACCCAGGGAGGGAAGATACCCTGCTTTTCCTTGAGCAGCTGCCAGCCTGCCTTTCTCTGACACTGTAAAAGGTAGCTGTGGCCATTTTGTCAGCCCCTGTTCTTGCAAGCACAGGTGTTGCCCCAGGCACCCAGCCCAGAGCCAGCCCTCTGTCCCTGGCTGCACCAGAGAAGACCTTTCCCCTTGATTTGCCAAGGTTTCCTTGGCATGGTGTCCTCCTTTATGCCCAAGGGCAAGGATAGTCGAGTTGTAGCAGGGACAGAAACAAAGTATATGGGCATAGGACCAGGATGGGTCCTGCTGAAGGCATCTGGAGTCACACTTTGCTGTACAAGCTAAATGAGGCAAAGTTTACTGCCTCTGCTGTGCTCCTGGGCTTCTCTGGACGAGTGCTGCAGAAGAGAAGGAGCATGGTGGCAGCAGAGCTGTAGCACAGTCCAGGCCCAGCCTTGCAGACTCCAGGAATCTCCAGCCAAGCCAGAAACCCCCAAAGGATTCTTACACCTTCCTCTGCAGCACTTGCTCCTCATCGTCACTGGAGTCACACGTAAGTCAGTGTACCATGGAGCTCAGCCAGCTCCTGCATTCCTAACTCTCACTTCTGGCAATGGCTGTAGGAAAGCACTCAGATATCTGCCCAGTTTTTAATGCAAGAAAATGAGTGTCAGGACTAGAAAGGGGGCTTTGTCCTTGCCTATTTCCCATCTCCCAGGAGATGCTGCTCTCTGTCCTTTGTTCAGTGCCATCACAGAGCAGGGCTTTCAGCAGGTGAAATAAACCAAGGGATATTCCTGCTGTTCAGTCATACCCTCTGTCTGCCCTAGGCTCAAACAGAGGCAGTTTGCAGCTTGCAAACACCTGAGATAGCTGGAGACAGACAAGGAAAGGGGCTGCACTGACCCCAGGGCTGCATACAGGCTGTTGCAGAGGTGAACACAGAGCAGAGCAGTGCCTGCCAGCTTCCAAGAGGACATGCCTGTGTTTGCCCCTCTCAATCGGAGGCTCAGCAGCAGCAGCCACAGCACGCCGGAGTTCCTTACTTTAGGTGGTCACCATCCTTCCAGCACATCCAGGTCCCATTGCCCTCTGTCACTGTCATCAGCATGACAACATTGTCAGAAATGTCTAAAACAGCTGGACTAAGGCAGCAGCCAACAATGATATGCTACCACCATAAGGTGTGGGATCTTGCTTCCTAAAAGTTTTCCATATAGCTCACACCCTGCATGGCACTGCTGGTGAAATATATGATCATGTATTTTTAAGGGCTGCTCCTGTTTTGTGTTGGTTCTCCCCTACATCCTCCTTGCCCCATTTTTGTAGGCTGACCAACTGTACAGCTAGAAAAATCAGTAAAGGTGCTGCTAGGTCCTTGGAAAAGACTTCCTGTTGCATTTAGTCAGCCATCTAGAAGAACCAGCCCTACAACATCTCACTAATGGGATCCAAATGTAGCAGGAAAAAAACAGGTGTTGCAAGAAGGGAGTCCAGAAATGCACTATAGCAAAGAAAGGTGCTGGGCAGTGGGGAAGGAGGCAAAGCAGAGCAGCATGTGGTGCATGAGATGCTACCAGCTGCTGTCAGTCCTTGCAGCCGGTGTGTACATTTGACTGCAGATGTCCCTTCTGACGCCTTTCCTGCAAAATTAATGATGGAATTAGGCACCGACTGTTCATAGTTACAGGTGTTCCTCTTCCAGTGCCCTGGATGCCCAGTGCTTCTTCATGATTTTTCTGCCTGCCCCTAACAGGAGAAATCAATACATGAGCTGTGGAGTAAAAATGGTCCCCAAGAATTACAGAGAAGTACTGGAACTCCCCAGTGACTATAAACACAGAGTAAAATAGGTGAGGTCACATCAATTTACACAGTGGAGTGTCTTCAAATTGTACTATCACTACAATCTAATAAGCTGAACACTCGATTAAATGCATACAGATAGTTTGTTGCTGTTGAATTCCCTGTCCAGCTCTTATTAATATTTTGTGATACCAGACCCTGCACAAGTTAATAAATTAGAAGACATTACTACTAACTGCTGTTTAAATGGCTGAGATTGAACACATCTCTATAGATGCATTCAGCCTCTCCCCTGCCACCTGTTTCTGAAATAATTAATTGCAAAGGAAGAAAAAGAATAACAAACAAACAAAACCCATAAAATCTGAGAGTGTACAAGTCACAGCTTTTCTAATGTTGTTGTATTTCACACCAGCCTCAGTTCAAAATGCATTTAGGCACTGGCTCTATACAGTTTTAACTTTGACCAGGGCTAAAATTGCATTGAAGCCAAAGAGGTTGAAGTGATTCAGAATCAGTGCAGTCAAAGCATTGTAATAAAATATTTTCTCCAAAATAGAAAGTGGATTTAGGCAGTGGTTTGAAAGACACTGCTTCATTTTCCTTCTCTGCCACATTATTTCCTGCATGATGTAACACTCTGGTACATAATAGGATGCGTACCTCATAGCCTAGTTGTTTTAATGCAACTTCAGGTTCATTGGTGGTGCAAGCTGAACCATGCTTAGATGAAACATGGATGTACTGCTTCATTTCAGGTCCAGTAACACCTTTCCATGAGATGGACTGGCCATCAGACTACAGTAATATCTTGAGTTACCTAAACTAAATCCCTACTTTACAGAGATCACAAGTTAGCAAGGTGTTTGCATATTGCCAGGATGAGAACTAAGGTAGTACAGTACCAGAGGAGCCTCACACAGGCCTCCATGGGCAATGGAAACAGCATTACATCTGAGAAAGAGCTGGAATCTCTCCCTGGATGCAGGGGGAAGACCAGCAGAAAGACACTCACACCCCCCCACACACACACACCCACACCCACACCCCCACACACACACCCACACCCACACCCACACACACCCTTTTCACTGCCATCCTGGCAACCTAGCAGGGCTGTCGCTCACCTGAGCTGCAGCAGAGCCCTCCACTCAGTCACCATCCAGGCCCTGGGACGATTTACCTGCCATGCACCCATCCCCAGGGCAGGCAGTGACTTGTCAGCTTTTAGCCACAAGCTGCAGACATTTAAGCACTGTCTGCTTCATTATAGCATTATGGGAATGAAAACCCAGGACATTCAGATACTACCTCTGCCCAGCTGTTGTACTCAACAGCCTACTAACTCCCATTCACCTGTGAGGCTTTCCAACATACAGCCTTGTTAGGTTGATGTTTATGGGTATGTTGAGCTGCTGACAGACCCAGCGCAGCACCTACTGCAATTGTCTGCAGTCCTACCCAGTTCAGGAACTCACGGTTGATCTGGCAACACCTAATTAATTCCAGAAGGGAGGTGGAATTAGCTGCAAGCTATCAAGGGTAAGTCATCCACAGAGAGACTGAAAATCGTGCATGTAGAGATCTCTCCAGGCACAACTGGCAAGGTGCCTCTCATCCAGCCTTTACAAACAGACAAGCATGGGCTCATACTGATTGTTTCACCACCATGTATTTTTTCATGAATCTGGGAGAAGGTTTCAGTTATGATGCAAGAATGAGATCTGCATATCTCAGTTCTTTGGGGAAAACGGTGAACAATTATTTCAATATGGCGCCAGCAGAAATAACATCACCGCTTATCTTCATAGCCAAGGGCAAAAAGAAGCACAGGGAGTTAAAGCCCAACACATCATCCATCCTTAACAAATTCAACCAGAGACCATCATGGAGCCCAGAAAAAATGCAATGCTCTGTTCTGGCTTTCAGCACCAGGTATTATGAGTGGTGCCTCTGCAGTCTCTTCAGAGAAGCAAGGGGCAGGACAAGAGGTGTGATTGTGTTTCCGCACCTCATGTGAAGCAAATCAAGGGTGTAAGGTGTGTCTGAGCACACTGTCCTGTAGTGGTACTTGAAGTGCCCATGAGTAGGAACATTGAGGAAATTAGAATGGGCATTTGAGGCTCAGATCAGAGCAGATGTCCAATATGGAGAGAAGTGGAGAGCTCAATCTGTTTAGCTCTTTGAGAAATAACTAAATAGGCATGATTGCAGTGCAAAAGTACCTCTGTGGGAGAGAAAATTCTGGATCCTGAAAGGCTCTTTAATCAAGCAGAGAAAGGTACAATGGGAACCTATGGCAGGAAATTGAAGTCAGATGTTTGCATTGAGTTTAGAAATATTTGTAAAATTAAAGAAGAATTAACCATTTGGTGGAAGGTATCAAAGGGCAGCATCTTCTGATTGCTCCTGGAGAGCAAAGCTTGGTTCATCCATTTTAATGACACGCACACTATTGGGGCAATGCAACAAATTTCCACCTGTCATGCAAGGCTACATGGTATAATAGCAGCTCCATTGTACCTTTCTCACCTTTGATTTCCTTTACATTATGCTCCACAGGAGGTGAGTGAGGCTAGGGTGTTCAGCAGCACCATTACCAGCAAGCCTCTAGCCATTTCAGTCCACTAGAGGACTTTTCAGTTATACCATACTATCTCCCTTGGGGGAATTTTTAGTTTTATCTTCTCTCCCCCTTTTTTAAAAGGAAAAATCACCCCCCAAGAGCCCTGGAATCTTAACCGTTTTTTTAACCTCATGGGTCTTGCTATGCTTTCCACACTTCTGCTCTTAGGAGAGCAACCTTCATTCCCCGCTCAGCCCTACACTGTGAGAGAAGGACACCTTCAGCTAATTTACATCTAAGTGAGCACTTGTCAGAGTAAAGAATAAAGGTCTTACTGTGCAAAATGGCTCCTGTGGCAGTACTAATCAATACTTGTTTGATGGATTGCCTGCCAGGAGTCTTTCAGGCACATCATTTCGCTGCTAGACTTTCTGCTTGCTCACTGCTTAACAAAATAAATAGAGATGAATCATGGTATTTAACATAAAGCTCCAACTCAGAATCAAAGCTGTTTAAAATGCACAGTGGTTTGCCCCACTCCATCCTTCCTTTCCCTTTGCTCAGGGAGAATGTGAAGTCCTGGCTCTTCCAGAGCAGGCACAAGGCTTGAATGATAACCACTTCACCAAGGACTGCCCTTTTCTCTGCAATCAGTGATTGCATTCCCGACACAGCGCCCCATTCCTCATAGCCCCCTGAAGCAGGAGCTGGTTGGAGAAGAAAGAATTGAGATGTATGCCTGCGTGGCTGATGGGAGGGTCATATTTCACATATGCCTTTCTTAGCTGCTGTGATGCAATGCACAAAATGTTCCCTCTGCTCCTGCACCTATTGTGCTACTAATCCACGTGAAAGCTCCCACCGCTGAACTGTCCCCACCTGCAACTGCATCAGATTTGAAACTACAAGAAGCAACAAAAAGCCAGTTTTTTCCGAAGTACTTGGCTTCTCAGTAATAATAAATAGGTGTTTGGCTCTCCAGAAATTCATATTTCTATTCAGAAACACAGTTGGTTGCTGATTTTTTTTATCTGGCTTTTAAATGGATAACACTTTTCTTGAAACTCTATACGCCTACAGCCCACTAATAGCCTTGGAAAGGGTGAATAATCATAGCAGCAACTTTTTTTGGCCAAAGAGGAACATCAAGCTCCATCTAGCAAGTTCTGCCCCCTCTCTAATCTTGCCAACCCCATCACCACCCTGCAGCACGTCTCAGTCACGCAGGAAGCTTGAAGTGATGCGGGATCCATTTCTGGGCACTGAGTAACAACTCATGATTTGCTGACACTGACACCAGCAAAAGACCTCAAGGCCAAGGCTTGGTGTTTCTCCCATGCGTCCCCTGGTTGCCCTTGCCTCTGCACTCTTCACAAGCCTCCCTTGCTGCCCGCTCCCTTGAACTCCAACAGCCTGGAGCGCTCGCCAGGCTCCTCTGAGCCAGACTTCTTCACAGAACCAAGTTTCGGCTCCTCCCCACTTCTCAGCCCTTCAAGCCCATTCTGCCTTTCAAGCCCTCCCGTGGGAGATTTCCTTTGCCCCTCTCCCAGAGCACCATCTTCCCTGGCGCTGTGACGGGGGTTTTGCATGCTGGCAGCACATTTTGAGCTCTGCTCTGGCACACTTACGGGGCTCCCACTTTTTCCCCTCCCTCACCAAGTGCATCCATGGCCACAGGCACCCCTCCCTCATCCCTGCCATGCCATACAGGCCCATGTGGCCACCCAGATGGGACATGAGCTCATCCTCTGCCTCTGGGAAGCATTGCTCACTGCCGCTGTCACCCCTCTGACTCCTCCAGCAGCACTGGCAGAGCAGTGCAGGCAGGCACCTGGAAGGGGACTAGCTGTGCTCTGTGCACTGGGCAGGTCACACACCACCTCCCTGCCCACCAGCTGACTATGGGGGGAGATTTCCCAACAGCCCTGTGCAGCTCAGGGCAGTCAGCAGGGTGCTGCTGGCGGGAGAGCTAACAGCAAGCAGTTTAGGACTGATAGCTGGAGAACCAAGAAGGATGTACCCCAATAATCTGGACTCAGATGAGAACAGACCGCATATCGGCAAGACAGCATTGCAGCCGTGCACTGGCAGAGAGGGTCCAAGTAGCCAGGAAAGCCAGCAGTCAAATGGTGAGGAGCGTGGCAGCAAAGAGGCGTTGCACCCTGTCGCAGGTTGGGGTTTCAGGGCAGAGCACTACATGCCGGCATGCTGTGGGGCAGTAGAAGCATGCAGGACCTGGATGTTCTTGGGGGCACACATGCACAGTGATGTTATGGAAAGAGTCAGAGAGGAAATCTGACTTGGAAAAGTTGGGTTTCAGACATAGCTTCCACAAAGAAGGAAGGGAGGCTTTCAGGTTGAAAGTTCTCCCTCTGCACCCCCACCTTGCCATCCTCCACTTTCAAGGCCATGTGAGGACACATGTAGAAAGCCAGTAAGTGTATAGCACAGGGAGAGATCAGAACAACGCACTTTCATCCTGTTGGAGTTCTTGTGTTGTTTTTGACAACAGTACAAATACCTTATGGCTACACAGCACACGTTGGGGATGCAACGTCAAAGCAAGCATGGCACATGTTTTTCAAGTGAAAAGCAATTTACCTAGGCACAAGGTGAATCCCTTGAAATCTTTCCCATCTCAAATGTGTGGGAACCACAGGGCGATGTTTTCTGGAGCGCTCTTTGCAAAAGCTGGAACTCACAGCACTTAAAGTGCACAGTGAAGTCACGACGACTCATTTGGTGTGATGACAGTTTAATGCCTGTAATAATTACCCCATCCAGTGCTTTGCCGACTGATCAGCGCTGGCTCTAGAACATTATCAACAAGGTCATTTCTAGCCTCAAAATGGGGGCTATTTCTTGTTTTCATTACCCAAGGAAAAATCTTGCACTCAAAATACTTTGTTACAGTTTTGGTAAATCCTTCGGTTTTCGCTATCTTTGTCCCTCCTCTTTCGCTTTGTTGTAATCTGACATAGCCATGTTTAATAATTTCTGTGTTAGCGAATTCTTTAAATTATACATAAAGAATTCAAAAACACTCAGAGAAAAACTTGAATTTTTCATATTAAAACTAAATGTTTTATGATTGCTTACAGAGTGAAATTAATAAGGACACTTGGCCAATGCTGTATAATTTATGCTGTGCTTAAGCAGGAAAACGGGGGCTAGCGCTTAGATTTGTTTGCAGTGCTTTCCTTTTCTCACCTGGCAGGATGGAAGCCACTGCCAGGGCAGAGCTAATCTCCACCTTCCGTCCAAGCAGCTCCCATTGTACATAACAACAGCTTTAAGAACAATTAACAATAACAATGTTCTGACCATGGGCAAATGCCCACAATGTGCCTGTTTCATTGTCTTTGTTTATCTATCTTTCCTCCTTTGTCTGCTAATCTTCATGCTCTGCAGCCAGCCAGTGCATCCTGACCCTATTAGCATTTAACAGCAAAAGCGCCTCTGAATTTCAGCTTGGGTATAAACCTTTGGATCAAAGCTGGAGGCACAGGAGGCTTACGCATTGCTTAGCATAGCAGTACTCTGAACTCAGGTGATGACTGTAGCACAAGTAACCACAAATACATCTGTCCAGTTCTACTGCTTGGTCTGAAACTGGGTTCTGCACTGAGCTAAGAGAGCGGCACATATGCTAGGGGTGTTAGTTGTAAGAGATTCAGTCAGTTGCAAAGTTTTCTCTAATGGCAGTCCAGAACTAAAGGAGCTGAGAGCAAGAATGAAGGATAAGACCAAGAAGGGGTGATCTTCATAAAGGTGAAGCTGTCAAAGTACTCGAGGCAACTAAAAAAGGAGTGTGGCACAAAGTGATACACTGTCTTTTCTGGGAGAGGGGAATTCACCTTCCAGATGTGCTCACAAATTCCTGAGTGGCTGAGTTACTTAGGCTCTTTGTGCTTCTACCTAGAGGACAATAAATAGCATGGGGAAAGGATACAATATGATGTGGTCAGTTAGCACAAGGACAAGAGCACTGAGGGGCAAGGGATGACATACTCCAATGAGACAATGCTACAAGTAATACAGCAGCCAAAATATTTTGGTGTTTTCTCACACACATCACAGCCAAAAGAGGAACAGCAATAACCATAGTAGCATTTCACCATTCAAGGTGGGACAGGGCAAGGACTGCAGAAACTCACCAGGCCTCAAGGCATACCTGCTGAGGAAATGTAGAATAAAAATCGTACTTCAGAAGAAGGTACGTGAATGGACAAGGAGTCCATTGTCTCTCATGGGCTTTTTTTTTCCTCCCGTGTCATTTTAATATCCTTTGGCAAAATCAGGGTTCCCAGGAGTGGAATGACAAACCGGAAAATCCTATTACATGCGGGTGGATTTGGGTTTCTTCATTTTTTTAAAAGCCATTTAAATGAGAGACAGATCCGAGCAAATTTACAGGGGACATTTTCTAGGTTTGTTCCTCAGTGAATCTATAGTTTGTTGCCCACAAAGCTCAATTCTCAGCTGATGAAAGCCTGTAGATGTCTTCTTCCTTGAGCACCTGAGTGATCTTTCCTTGACCTTGGCAGAGCTGGGGTCAGTTGCCTTCACCGTGCTTTCAGCATTCAGAATTTTTCAAGTCAAACTCCCTTAGTGCTTGAATCAAGTGGGTATTTAAACCCCTCAAATTCAAGGAATCAGCCTTGGTGAGTCAGAGGGAAAAGACTGCTCCTTTGATGGATCATATCTGTGACTCAAAGCCAAGTACACATTCGAACAAGTTAAACTGTCCCCAGGGCTCATAAAACACTGTGCCAGGCCTTTTGTGTTCTGCATTAAAGTCAAACCAGTCTCTGAAAGCCAAGCACTGTGCAAACCACAAGGATTAGTATTTATTACTATTGAATGCACGTGGCCAATGCACACACGCAGCTCTGGCCTTTATCTCCTCCTGGGGAAGCTGAGGGTGAAACCTCCCTGGCTCCTGGGCACAGAGGCAGATCACAGCGGGGATGTGCTGGAGACGGCACCTCAGCCTCCAGGTTGCTCCTACCTGGAGCACCAGACCCTTCTCTCTAATCATGAGAGGCTGAGCCCCAGACTGCATAGTCAGCGTGCGAGCCCCTGCGTGATTTCTGCAGCTCCTAAGGCTTGGCAAGGAGGCCCTGTCAGTCAGACTGCGCACTGAGCTAATCATCAAGATACTGATGAATCACAAGCGCAGCAAGAGCCCAGAGGGCTGCAAAATACCTCTAGGGAGTTGTTTGTGCCAGATCTCTTAGAAAGTTCAAGAGGAATTAGCTAAAGATGTGAATCAAATTGCTGTGGAATTTAAAAAAGGGATTCGGTTTGCATGCTCAGATTTTAAAAAGGGATTCAGCTTGCCTCGCTCCAGAAGTTAGGCTGCACGGAGGCCACTCTGCCTCTGAATCAGGATGCTCACACAGGTGTTCAGTGCAGCACACCCATTTTAAATCAGTTACCCCACTTGAGGTGTAGCTGTCCAGCCAAGCCCTTTGTGGTGGCCTCAGCTCCCATGTGGAATTGGAGCAACCTTGAGTCACTGTGGAGCTCAGCCATTATGTTCCTGAAAAGTGTCTCCACCCAATGCGTGCTGTGGCTCCAGAGGTTGGTCATCTCCTCTTACCTTCCTGACTGTATGCTGAAAAGCCCTAAGAGAAACGATGAGACCAAATGAAAACTTAGTGAACAAGAAAGTCAGCATAAACCAAGGGTGCCCACCATGATAGGCAGACACATGTCCCGGGAATGATGCAATGGTCCCCAGTCTTCACACACGCGGCAGTGGAAAAGCTACGGCTGCCAGATTTAAGCAGCAGACTGACTAGAAAGTCGATGTCTCAAACTCCTCGGCTACAGTGCTTCCTGGGCAGCTGCCTGGTGTCAGCTGGAGGGAGCCCAGTGCCCCAGGCCGCAGAAGGGCAGCGTAGCTCACTAAAGCAAACTCACGCTCCTCAGGGGATCCGTTACAGCTGGAGGTCCCAGGGACGTTGAGGCTGGACCAGGAGCATGTGCCTTGCTGGCTGTCTGCGCCCTTTGCAGAAGACGTGTTCCCACCCACCTGCAAAAGTTCCCTTTATATTGCTGTAGCCCAACAATTTTGGTCTCTCCAGTACCTTCCTTGTGCTCAGAGGGTTACCTGCTCACCTGCAGGTGAGAGAGCAGCTAGGGGTTATGTATCATGAGGAGCTGCCTCTGTGGCTTCACAGTTCTCAGCTCCAAAGCTGGAGGTTCAGGCCCCAAAACAGGTCCAACGAGGGGTGGTCAGAAAACTAGCCTGCAAGAAGTTTGGAGAGAAAAAGAAAGCAGCAGCAAGGGAAAACAAAGCTCTCCAAGGTTTCAATGTACCGGGTCCCCATCATCTGCCTACATTTTGCCCACACACAGTTTAATCAGCGTGCTGGGGAGCCTGGCTCCCTGCCAATGGGAATGTGGATTCTGACTATATATCTAAAGTGCAGTCATAAATTGCAGCTTAACAGCATTGCAGCACTCATTTTGGGTTTTTTGGGGGGGTTTTTTGTTTGGGTTTTTTTTTTGTTTTGGGGTTGGTTTTTTTTTTTGGTTGGTTTGGGTTTTTTGTGTGTGTCTGTGTATATGGGCTTTTTTTTCCCCCTTGAAACAATTACAACCTCTAACTGCTGCCCACACCTCAGTTGCCTGAGAAACGCAGCGTGGGTATGGCTGTGGTAATAGGGACTCGGATTTTACACCGTGCTTGCTATCATTGGCTGGCTGCAAGGCCCCCACAAAACTGTCCCAGCAGGATGTTTTAGCCCAGACGTGGAGAGTATTCCTGCCCCAGGCACAGCACACTGCAAGTTCCTGCCACAGTGAGCATCTCTTTGGGGGAAGCCAAGGGTGCAGTAACTGGTCTCTTTATTACTCTGGTAATTATGCTGGTAATGGCCCTGGCTTCATCCACCCCAGTGTCAGTACTTGTATTTATGGTGTGCCCAGCACAGTCCAGCCCAGGATGTGATGGGATGGGAAAGGAAGCAGTGTGCACCAAGAGCTGGGTATCACATATGCACTTATGGCTAGACAGGAGCATGCTCCACAGCCACCCTCACAGCAGCATCTCCACCATCACCTTGATCAAAACCACTTCTTCTCAAATGACAGGGCTTGTGTCTGTGCTGAAGACTGTACCCACAACAAGTGTCCAGAGACATATGTCTTGATTAACAATTCCTGATTGGAATTACCCTGAAAAGAGAGAGTGTGCTTGTTTACATTGGACACCTGAGCAGAGAGAAGGTTACTCAAGCTGACTAAAAATATTCACCTTCCCAAAGACGTGACAGAGCATCTCTACTGTGCACTTCTGAGCTCAGCATCAAAAGGTGAGGCAGATCGGAAAGATGATTACTGGCTGAACAAAGAAATTTTCTTGGGGTGGAAGAAAATGACAACCCACCCACCCAAACCCACATATTTTGGACAATGTCTGTATAGTGGTGAGGGGAAAATGGGCTTCAGATTGGTTTGGTTTTTTTTTTTTTCCCCTGCCCTTTCCAGCAAAGCCACTCCCTATCCAGCAGACAGTGCAGAGACCCAGGGATGCTGCTGCCTTCCAAGCTACAAAGCGCAGGAAGGAATATTTATCTTGACTCTGAACAGTTTTCCCTGAAGGCCAGCACACAGCATGCTCTCCTGACCCCATGGCAGCCCTGACACTGTTCCAAGTGCCTCTGCAAACAGTGGGGCAATAAGAACTTTTCACCAAAATAGCACTTGGACAAAGGGAGGCATTAGGCAACCTTCACAGGTGTCTGCTCCTTTCTTATTAATGGATTGTCTTTTCCAAGTGGTAACTGAATCTGTGTACTGGTCAGTTGCCTCCTATGCTTTTTCTTTACAGTCTTGGTCAGTCTCCTTCCTGCCTTAAGCTTTCAAACAGTTCCTGGTTGCTCTCTTCTTCAGTAAACCCTCCTTGCCGCCTTCTTTTCCACAGAGTTTTCAGTCCCCAGTGTTATATTCTGCTTTCTTCTGCAGTTTTCTAGCCATCTGTACAGTACATGTCTCCTGCATTTCAAGACTGCATAGATAAAGGCCTACCAGTGCTTTTACACATCTAGACAAGTATTGTTTGTTCTCTGAGAAAACATGGTGCTTGTGCACTATAAAAGTCTGTCCCTGAGATTTTAATTTGCAGACGTTGCTTTCCCAATATGTCTTTTTTACTGTTATTTTTGTATTCTCAAGACTCAGTGGTCACTGGCAGAGCTCCTCCATAATTCAAATATTTTCAAATATTCTTACAAACATCCTTGCAGTTGTCCAAGTCATCAAACTTATTGTGGCTGAAGGTAGGAACTGTCCTGGAGGCTTTCTCCCCACATGACTGTTACTTCAGGAAGCAACTCCCTCCATTTAGATTGCAAGATCAAGAGGTAACTGATTTAACAAACTACAGTGTTTAGTGATTAAGCAACACATTACTAAAAAACTGGTCAATGTATTAAGAACCAGTACAGTGATTATCAAATAAACACACTACTATTGTTAATCTGCAATCATAATATTTTCCACCCTATTACACACAATTATAAAGCTGTTAATTTAACACTCTTAAATCTTATGAATCACACATATGTACTATTCACTCACAAATCTACTGCCTTTCCCTCCCTACATGACCTGTTACTAGGGTGGAAATGTATCCTTCTGCAGCCCACCCCCTCACACAGAGTCTTTCAGACACCGACCCAATGGAAAGCCCAACGGGGATTCCTGTTGGCTCGGGTTTGCAAGTCAGCATCACTCATCTGTAGGCATCTGTACCCCTCCTTTCAGAAGATTCCCCCGTTCTTTGTTCTTACCTGATTTTTGGCATTATTCATCATTGTTTCTATTTCTGGAACAACCTTTTTGCCACCCTTGTACCTGTCTTTCTCATGCTAAGCTCCTCCCTAAGACACGACACATCACTTACTACTTTTTCCTCGCTGGCCCAATTCAGCAACATCTGTACCAAAGTCTGGTGTTTCCAAAGTAGTTACTGGGGCACTCTCAGTCTTATACAGTACTACTGATACACCCTGACTGGGTACAGGGGACCAAAACCTCCCCACAAATTTCCAGTTCATAGTAGCAACACATTACCTTACACATTCTCTGAGGCAAATCACTCTGCTTAGCTTTGATTCCTCCACCTCATCCCAGTTAAGGTCCTTGATTTTGTGTCTCGTTGTCAAGAGCAGACCAGCAAAACAAAGACCATCATCATCTAAGTACCAGACCCACCCAAAAACTAGCTGTGGAATGGGACCAGAAGAGAGGCCCTAAAATGAATATGACCATGACAGCAAACCTGGCATGGTGGCTTGCTATTGTGCAGTAGTTCATATTTGCTAAGATGGCCCTTTTTCTGGGAAAAAAAATAGCTAGTATAGTGGCCGGCATCATCTCTTTTGAGAAATATCAATTTAGCAGCAAGCACAGAAAGAATGAGCTGGAACATGTGATGGCCTGACAAACAAAAACCTGGGTCATCATCACATCATTCCCCTTCAAGCTCCATCTTAAAAGCTACTGGGTATTTTTGCCCCTTCCTTGCTGTTTAGCAGGCCACTGCAGTACATCAGTGCTCTGCTGCATAAGAACTTTCTTCTCATTTCTAATCTAGAGATACCCATGACAATTTCAGACCAAGCTGTGCTTTACTTTCAGGCTAAGTCACTCTCTCATGCTACATTATTTAAAAATAGCCAAAGAGATGTGTAGCTTCTGTGGACTGTGGAGGTTTCACCTGCATACACAAGCCAGCCCTTTCAGACTCCCTTGATAATTATATTCTGTCCTTGGAAACTTGAACTGAAAATGGACAATGAAAAGAATATAAATGCATCTGTCTCTCACTTTGCACCTGTTCTGTCATTTTGTTCTAGTTTAATGCATTGTGAGCAACGTGACACGACTAATGATTCTAGGCAGAAAGGGATCACCAGAAAATGCTCAGCATTGACTTTGTCAGTTAGGAAGACAAAATAGGAAAAGATGTGGTGAGCAGCAACATGAACATACAGATATGGTTAAAACATTCATGGGGCTTAGAGGAGGCATTTAATACATGTTTGTAAAATACTCCCACCCATCCTCACCACCACTTTGTTTAGTCTTTCCATAGAAGACATAGTAATCCAGGAGCAAGCACTGGAACCAAAAACGCTGAGTGCTTTGAAGAAATTACGATAGAACAGCAACAAAAATACCTGACATCCCACAGTATAATGTGAAAAAAAAAGTGCATAACTATCTCAAGTGCTGGAGGTCTTACCATTCATCTAAAGGCAACATGGTGAGTCTCTAGGAGGAAAAAATACAAAGAAACAATCATCTCAAGATGGTCATTCACTGAGATCTTGGTAAGAAAAAACATGTCTTCCTTACTATTGTCTCCAAATACAAGCTCCCAGCCCTGTTGTAGCTTCTCCATGCCCCACCTGGTATTGGACACCTCCTCTTCAATTGCCCTGTCACTGACTCTCCACGCAATATCCTATCTTCCCACACTGAGCCACATCCAACCCAAGATCATCGAGTGCACCCTCAGCAAGTTTGCCGACAACACCAACCTGTGTGGTGTGGCTGACATGCTAGAGGGAAGGGGTGCCATCCAGAAGGACCTTGACAGGCTTGAGAGGTGGGCAGGTGGGAACCATATGAAGCTAATCAAGGCTAAGTGCAAGGTCCTGCACATGGGTCAGTACAATCCCAAGAACAACTGCAGGCTGGGCGAGGAATGGATTGACAGCAGCCCTGAGGAGAAGGACTTGGGGTTATTGATTGATGAGAAGCTCAACATGAGCCGGCCCAGAAAGCCAATCGTGTCCTGGGCTGCATCAAAAGAAGGGTGACCAGCAGGTGAAGGGAGGTGATTCTGCCCCCCTACTCTGCTCTTGTGGGACCCCACCTAGGGTACCGTGTCCAATTCTGGGGTCCCCAGTACAAGACAGACATGGAGCTCTTGGAGAGAGTCTATAGGAGGGCNGCAAGCAAGAGGCTGTTTGCTTTCTTTTTTCACAGCCTGTTTCCTCTCACTTTGGATAGCCATCATTTCTTGCCCACTCCCACCTGTCTTTCTCCACTCCTCCTTTTTTCTTTAGTGTCCAATTTTTCTGCCTCTCATGAGGTCCTTGTTTCCCATCCACCAGACCAACAGCAACTCCCAACCTTGACAGTGCCCTCAAACAATCTACCTCAACAATTTTGAGGTCAACTCCCAATCATTTCTGAACAGCTGTTTGCTGCAGCTTCCCTCTTCCAACTCACATGCTGGCAAACCCATTTTTAATCATTTAATTCGCTTTTGGCATCTTTTCACAGCTAAGTGGTGGTAATTCTGCAGGCTACTCACCATGTAACAGCCTAGAGGGGAAGCCACCTCTTGCAGAAGTGCAAAACTGTTGTTTCTGTAAGGCAGACGGTACACACATCCTTCAGCTCAGGAAACCTTGGAAGTGCTGATTGCCAGAAGTCAGAAGGGTGCACTGGGGAAAGGGCTGCACCAGCTAACTGGTCTCTATCTTCCCTGAGCAGGACAGCCAGAGGCTGCTGCATGGGCTCGTAAAGCCACCTTCATGTTCTTACTTGTAGGAAGCAACAGTAAGCGCTCCAATAAAAACCATTTAACTGCAGAAGATGAAATACATTTGGTTTATTTCTTTCTAAAGTTTGTACATATACATATATCATTATACATATGTGAGATCCTTCACTAGGGTTGCTTAATTTCAATTACATAAAAATTATTGGAAAGCTTGCAGGCTCTGTTGCCCGTAAGCAACATTTATTCCAACTTATAAAAACACAGAGGAACAGAGTTAATAGTCAAGAACATAGACACAAGAGAAGTCTACTTTATATCTCACAGTTTCAATACATCAAAGGCAAATTATTTGTCTGTATACCGTAGGCTTACTTTATCAGCAATGATAAAATAGAGGAAAATATTTATATACAGTCACCTCAAGTGAAAAATAAAGCAATGTAAACTTAAATTCCAAAATATTATTTTAAATGATATAACAATATCCCCAAAAGTCCTTCTTCCAAGGGGAAGAGGACTGATTAAGTGCCTTCATTTATCAGGAAATGATCATTCTAGTACCAGTTACATGAAGCAGAATAAGGGAGGGCATCCTGTGGTACCTGTATAAGAGAGTGACAACTCTGCTTCAGGAAAGCATCCCTGTGTAAGCAAGTATATGTTTGAGTCCTTATGGACATCAGCAGCACGTGGAAACACCTCCCATGAACCAGGACTTGACTTAAGTCTGCACAGCTCTGACTCTGACCATCAAGGAATATGCTTTTCCGGCCATACATGTTCCCAGGGACAAAACAGGGTGCCCTGGTGGTAGGACAGCCTCAAATCTGAGACAATGACCACCCCAAGAGTCAGAGCAGCAAGCATCACACTGCTGGAAAACATTTAGTGTTTACCTCAATGCTGCTTCACAGCAGACCACGAAGTTACCACAAAGCAGTGAGACCGGGACTGCGTCTCTAGTGTGTTGCATGAAAAACACTCCAGCGATTCAGTGATGAGAGTAAACTGAGTTCAAGGTTATCGGAAAGGGATAGGAGGCCACCCAGAGGAAAGGTCTGGCAAGGACTGCTGTCAGGCCCTGTAAGGTTAGGTCTGTACACCAGAGATGCACGGGGTGTACATACACCCATGTACAAAATGTTTTTCTGCACTACCACTACCAAGAGTTACTCTTCCCATATGGGTACCATGCAATGACAACTGAAAATTCAGTCTGCTTTCTTGGCCTAAGGGAAAACAACTCTGCAACAGCTCAGGTGGAACGCAAATGACACTTCCTAGCTACAAATCTGTGCTGCACTGAGTGCAACAGTGCCTACCCTCATCTTCCCACTGCATCACCATGGGAGGCAAGTAACTCAAGGGAGAAGCTCAGCGCCTGAAAAAGGATTACAGGATCACAGCTCACCCAAAGCAAGGTGATGGGGAAGTCCCTGTTCATTTCGTCCTGAGCTGCAGTCCACTTCTCAGTCCTGCAAGACACGATCACTCTGGCCATGGTGCAGTGAAGCACAAAGGCATGGCTTCACTGAGGTTGCTTGAGTGCTTCAAGGTAACTGCATGATAAGAGTTTTATGACTCTAGATAAGAACCCCACCCTCAGGCCTTGCTCCTCCTTTCCAGGGATAATGTAGATAATGCTAGTGTTGCCCTGACTAGAGCGCAATAGGAAAACCCACCGGGTTTCCTTATGTCTTTTTACTTAGACCAGCAACTTGTTAAAAGGCTGTTTAAACCTCCCAAGGGAAACCTCTGGGTTTCCTGGTGCCCAGGAGAGATACTTCAGCCCTGCTTCTCTTCATTTCCCTGCTGATGAGCCAGACATTCTTCTGAAAATCTGTACAGTTGCAGAAAGAAACCCTCACTACTGCTGTACGGCTGTATCTGCAGGAGACATCACAGGCACCTGTCCTGCTTGGACACTTTTGGACATGATGTCCCCTTGCTGAATTTTCACAGAGCGAGGTCAACATTTTCAGAAGTAAAGCTGTGTATTAGATCCCCAGAGTGTGATTTTCAGAAGAAGACAGCATGGATGCTCTCGGTGCAGGCATCAGCTGACATCAACAGGGAGAAAGTTATCCCAGTGTTGAGCTAGCAGAAAATCCCACCCAGTAATCCTTGCTTAGACTCTCAAATATATGCCTTTGCTTTCAACATGCAGAACAACAGGCAGCCCCTGGTGGACAAACACATGGAGATCAAGGCAGCTCAAGGGATACCCTAAATCTGTGAAAGCTCTGATGACTGTTTAACCTAATTTGAGAACAACTAGAACAACAAGCATCCTAACAAAGTTTGCAGCTGCTGAAGTGCTTTGATCAAAATAAGCCTCAGAAAAGAACAGCAGGCTTTGGAGTGCTGAGCCACAGAAGCCATACTATACCTATGAAACACATACACACATCTATAGGCATCACTTTAACACGTTCACCAAGTAACGTAAACCTCAGATTGTACCTCACGCAAAGAGTAGTGATTTTAAAGTTTTCAAATTGCCAAAAAACTCTGTTCTTTTAGCCAAGTTATAATCCCAGCCTTAAGTAAGAGGACATAGTTGTCATGAATATGTACAAATTAAAAAAAACAAACCACACAACCCACCCTTGTTCTCATCCTACAGTCGTTCAGAATTTGACAGCACTAGGCATGAGGTTTTCATAAGCGTGTAAGTGATTTAAGACTTATATCACTGATAGAGTTTGCCCTGTGCAGCGACACAGAGTGGGTATCATCAAACTCCCTTCTCCCAGCAACAGGCTCAGGGGAGCCAGGAGGATTTTGCATCAAACAAGTCTCCACAGCAGCTTGGCTAGCTGCTCGGTGGTTACACCAGGACATTCCCTTGGCCCAAGGCAAAGCTGAAACTTTGCCTGCTTAGACAAAATGTATCTTGTTGAGCTGGTCTCATTTAGGTTAGTTCCATACAGGACCACTCCTATAGAGTGACCACTAATGACAATGGTTTATGTCAGAGAAAAATCCTGCCCTTCTAATTTGATGCGTTTTCAATCCTTGTACTGCTAAGCGATGTACTTTTTCTCGGTCCAAATAAACCTCTGGCCTGTACCCCAGCTGATGCCTGGCGCAGATTTACCAGCAGATGCCATGGGAGGTCCCTCATTGTTTAAACATTTATAATTTTTGCAGAGTAGTTCATTGCTCAAAGGGGAGGACAGACAACACTTTGGGCTGGCCTAAATTTGCTCCTCCTGACCATGGGAGCAAAGTCAGGCCAATAGTGCAGCCTTTGGGAAAGCTGTTGCTTGCATTTGCTAAAGGAAGTGCTCTGATAAATAATTAAAATACAGCCTCAGCGCAGCTAACAAAACAGATAAGCAACGTACCTCCTCTCAGGCAGGGCTGATCCTGCCCCCTTTCACTGTGCAACCGGATGTTGCCAACAGGAGAGCGGATACTTGCACGGGGCACCCAGACACATTTCCCCAGGACCTGTCCTCCTTGCTCCTGTTTAAACCAGCCTCCTGACGATGGGGCTGTGGCACCCCTGGATGAGGGTGCTGCTGTCACAAGGGAGAAAAGAAGCAGGTGGTAGGGACAGTTCATCAAGCAGCACAGTGTAGGTGGAAAAGGAAGCCAGCATTTCTAATTACCCCCAGCGCACACAGTCCCCAGCAGGGGACCAGCCATGGAGGGTGACACTGGCTTTATGCCTGTCTTCCTACAGTATCATTGTCCTGTGTGCTGGTGCTCAGCTTAGGTGGTATCACTTCTCTGGAAGGTGACAAAGCCTCTTCTTGCTGGAGCAGATATTCAGGTCCCACACAGCGAAGCTCCAGGTGAAGCAGCTCACTATACTACACCTATGCTGCTGGGAGATGTCTGGGAGGGAGGAGAGGAGAGGCCAGGCATACTGCTTCTATATGTACAAAAATACCCTCTAAAAATCACAAGCGGGAGACCAGCTCTTTCTAAGATATTTCTGAGACAGCTTCTTTGGCTCACCCCTCTAGGCAGCCTAGATATTGGATGCTGGTAACACACGCTGGGGAGCTCTGGTCATGCTCTGAGAAGAAACGTGCACTTCGTAACTGCCCTCTCAGAGCAGACGTGATGTCCCAGAGCCTGGGGAGAGCAATATTGGGAAAGATTAAACAGCAACCTGGAAGATTGCTTGAGATAAGGTGTGTCTACTGCCTTTGCCCCAGCAAAAGCAGCAATGTTTCCGACAACCTGGATACCACCACTCTGTGATCGGGGGGCACTGGTTGAAAACGGTTGTCTGGTGTGGTTTTGTTTTGTTTTTTAAATAGAGCTCCCCAAAGGGCTTCCATACGTTTATGGCGTGATTTGGAAAGTACCCAATTCCTTGCAAAACAGTGTTTCAAAGTTTCCCCACAGCATGGGTTGCCTCTGCCTCCAAGACTTTTAGAAAGGAGACTAGGAATGTCACAAGTGTCTGGTCTGAGTGCGCGAGGGAGGACCTTGTGTCCCTGCAGCATAAGGGTAGAGGATCACAGCAGTCTGAAACTCTGTCTCGCACCTCCCAGCTATAATTGTGGCTGGAAACATAGGCTACCAACCAGCAGAATGAAAAAGCTGTGCACATGGTTATCCATTCAATGCAGTACTGCTTCAGAGAAGTTTTCTCAAGGCAAGATGGGACAGTCAAATTTTCCGCATTTCTGCAAGCATGGAAGGAAAGAGACCTGTTATACAGAAGCAGATGAGGTGCTAAGATGACAGACAGAAGCAGCTTGACAGAAAAGGAGGAGGAGCTGTCAGACTAACTGTGATAAGGACATAATTGATTTAGGGATGGAGAATGCAGACACGGTAAGCAGTACGCTGTCTGCAGAGAAAAGCCTTCCCCACTTTCAAGCACATTGCCATGCAATGCCTCCAGAAGCCCAGTGATAACCCTGCCACCTTTTTCTCCACTACCACAACTACCTCCTCATGGCAGGGGCAGCTCTCATCAAGTGAGAACCTCAGTCCCCCACCACAGTGAGGCTGTTTTAAGCCAGAAGAACAACAGCCTTGTTACCAGAAGGCACTGGAGCTGTGAAGTCACTGAACAATTCCAGTCTCTGGAGGTCTGCTAGTCCAAGCTCCTGCTCAAAGCAGGCCTGTGCCAAGCACTGCTCTTCAGGAGAGCCCCCAAATGTGGACAGACCATATCCTGGGAGCGGACAGCATCAGAGGGAAAGCACTTAAGGGACGAGCTGTTACAAGCCCTTAGAAAGCTGCTGGTAACCATTTACAAGTGGCTGGCTATAGATGAAAAACTGTCTGAGTTGGCGTCGCAGCTGAACAGCATTCCCCCACAGCAAAGCTGCATTAATCATTCTGCTGGCTGACTTATTCCTCTACATCAATTAAAGACACAACATAAATACTGGATTAAAAAGCTGTAGTCATGTTCACTGGTCCATGCGTGATTTATCTGCAAGACGCACACAAACACACAGCCAGCCCAGAGTCTTTTTCGCAGCCGCTGCCAAATGAAAACCGTCTCATCCAGAACCCCTGCATGCTGTTGGTTCACAGAGGAGAGTGCAGTTTTGGCCTTGGGAGAATATCTCACCTGCTTTGGTTGCTGACTGGTGAGAGGGGAAGGCAATTTTGTCCTTCTCCCTTTTGTCTCTGCTGTCAGGTGTGGACCCAGTGAGGTCCTCTCCTGCCTCAGCCAGGGAGAAGAGATGGTCCAGCCCCTGGAGGGACAGCAATCAGCAATGCTTCAGAGCAGATTGGGTCAACTCCAGGACCTCTGTCTGCATCTTAAGAGGGGGGATGCAAGGAGCCATTGGCCTCATCCTGTTCCCATCCTTGCATCCCTCCTCTCAACACACAGGCAGAGGCTTTGCCTGAGTGATGGTTGCCCGCTGCAGCAGGGAGGATGACAAGGAAGGATGACACCTCCCTGCAGCACCAATGCAAAGGCTGGCTTGCACGCACACACGTTTGTGGTGGTCTGCCAGTAATTCCTGCTCACACTAAGCACCCCCAGAAAGCTGTAGGCTGCTCTGGGGATACCAAGTAAAGGTGCATGCTGAGTCCCAGAGGAGGGATGGAAATCAGCAGAATATCCTTACATATTGCAACGGGAGCTCCTGAGTCGCTGAGGTCAAGCACTGATCTCTGCTAAAGGCAAACATTTCAGCAAAGAAAGGCTGAGTACCGGCTACCATGCAAAGCTATCTGGCCAGATGCTCAGTGCTCCCACCCAAGGAGATGCACCGCTGAGACCTCCTGAGAACCTGCCCCCACTCTTTACAATAGCATCAAGGTGTGTGTGTGGGAAACAAATTACAGCACTGCTTAGTAGATGATCCTATTCCCAAGGGAGTCCAGGAGCCCAGGAGCCTTAGGCACTCACAACAGGATCATCTTTTTTTCTCGACCTCCAAAATGTGCATTTTCACATGGGTGCCTGGAATGCCTAGAATTTGTAAAGCAGCAGAGCAAAATGGTGTTAATTAAAACTGGAGCAAAACCTGACAAATTCTCAGTAAACTAATCTGCATGCCTCAGCAGTCTCACCAAGAGTGCTCCAAACTCAACAAATGTTTAATGGCTAAAAAACTGCACTGAAAAATTGCATTTGCTACGCCCAGATGAGACCTAAAAAATATACCCAAATCCATTTACAAGTATACAAGCAAATAGAGAATAAATAATGAAAAATTTAGAAAAAAAGTTTTCACTTTTGCAGTTTACTTCTTCCTATTGCTTCAAATCATCTACTCTGCAATTATTTTGAAGAGGATTTATTTAGTTTCTGTGTCAAAGCTGGGAAACATATTTTACAGGAAAAATTTCTTTTTGAGCTCAGCAATTTAACTGCAGTCTACAGCAACCAGAATATTTTAAAAGCCAGGGAAAAAAGTTAAATGCCACCTCTTTGCCTTTTAAAGCACTGCACTCCATCATCACAAGAGGTTTGCTGGGCACATTCCAGCCTGCCTTGAAAAAGCTCATCCAGACAACCCCACCCTGACAGCCAAGCAGGGCCCATTTACCAGTCTACACTTTTTTTTTTTCTTTCTGCTGCACACTTCCTAACGCCGTATCTAAGATAGGACAAGTTCACTTCTCAAATGTGTGTCTGACATTCCCCAAATAAATTTCTTCTCTCTCTTCTGCTTGTTTGTTTTGAGCCACCAGAGCATGATGAACAGCTGCAGGGACCTCCTGGCTTTGTCTCCCCCTCCATGAGCTGTTGATCTACAACACTTGATTAATTCAAACAATCCCCCCCAATGAGCACTATCATGCATCTGTCTACACTGAGTCCCCTAACACAGCATGCTGCACCACATCACTTTGGCTCCAGCAGCAGAAGGCATCTCTCTTTTTCAGGAAGAGGACTGAACATTTGCTTGGCTGTAAGCATGCAAAAGTTCTAAAGCCCTAGCGCTTGGGAAGAGCTGACGGTTTCTGTTTAGGATGCTGCAGCTTTTAGCAATGTTGCCAGGGTTAGGGGCTGACCTCCTGACTTCTAGCATGAAGCAGCCACTCTCAGTGGCAGATGCCAGATACGTGCACATCCCGACATCACACATGGGAACAGTCCCATCTGGTTTTGCTGCCGGGCTGCAATTGTAAGGATCAATTTGCTCCAACACCTCCCGGCATCTGAGAGCACAGCGTCTTTGTTACAGCCAACAGTGAGCACAACACCGGG
This sequence comes from Aramus guarauna, assembly GCA_013400195.1. Lineage (NCBI taxonomy): Eukaryota > Metazoa > Chordata > Aves > Gruiformes > Aramidae > Aramus > Aramus guarauna. Next base: position 157,136 of record VXBL01010261.1, read on the forward strand.
AAAGCTGTTGCACAGTGGTCCTCAGTGGGGGTGGCAAGTCACGAGGCACCTGTTAGGTCCTCCTCTCTTTGATCGCTCCCTGTCCCACCTACTGAACTGGCAGTTCAATAAGCTAGATTAATTGACTTGGACCCTTTGGGAAGTCTAGCAGAGCACAAATCCGCTCAGGTGGTAATTTTTTTTGATATGTGGCCCTTTGACTACTTGGGCTGGAAACACCAGCACATTTCTAAACAGCCTTGCATTGATCTTGACGTTTCCTTACGCATTAAGAAAAACATCCATCATGAAGGCTGCCCAGTGCCTGGCACAACAAAAATAACAGCAACAAACAATTTTCAACTGGCCCTCAAAATTATCTCCCAAGGTCCTCATCAGTAAAGGCTAGTTTGGTTGTACTACTCTGCACAGAGGAAGGGCGAGGCAAAATGGGAGAGACCTCTCCGAGCTCAACCAGTGGGCCAGTATCAAACTTGAGATTAAAACCCAGGGTGTAAGCAACAGGTGATAAAGCACTTTCTGCAGAGCCATGATCCCACCCTGGTAAGAGGGGCTGGGAAGCAGGAAGATGATTTCTACGTCATCTTTCTACTCCCTATGCCTGAAGACTGCTGGCCACCCCAACGGTCTGCGGCATAAACAGGAGGCTTTCGGGTATGGAAAGTGCTACCCATGGGGGTCTATCCGTCCTGCACTCCCCACTGAAAGCCTGGTGCAGGGTATGCAGGAGCTGCAAGGTGGGCTGGTACCCTGCGGGTGGAGGGCAGGATGTGCCAAACCTGGGGCTGCCTTGTGCTGGCCTCCAGGCATGGAGAGGCCAGGACGGCATCAAATTCTGGCCTGTGATGACAGGTCTGTCCCAGCCTCTTCCACCTATATGCAAGCTAAATCAGGAAAAAGGAGAGCTGAGGAGAATCCCTTCCTGAAGAAAAAAGGCAAAGTGCTTTGTCACTAGCAGAGAAATTGCAAACACCTAACTGTGCACACCAACAAGGAAACTCCTGGAAGGGGGAGCATCGGGGTACAATATATCATAAGGCTCTATATAGCAGCTAAGTGAGAGCGTATAGTTAAAAACTACACAGAGGCTCTTTGTCTTTAAAATATAATGCTAATGGCTGACATCTACAGCAGCCTCCTCCACAAATAAATTTAAAACCCAGGTTAATTCTGACTGGGTAATCCCTAATCTCCCTGACCACAGAGACAGCACGGGTTTGGATACCCCCCCAGCCTGTTAACTCAGGAGAAGACTCTCTGCTTGGAAAAAGCAAACAAATTATTCCAATGCTGTCATCCCAGCATTGCCAGAGGTTTCCAAGTTTCATTCCTGTGTGCCCGTGGGTCCAGGGTCAACACAATAACAATAAGCAACAGTGACTATTTACTGTAGCACTCGCTGCTAAGTCCAGTACCAACATGCTCTGCATCGTCGGGAAACCATTATTCCCAGCACCCTAGGCTCTAGCCAGCCTTCTGCAGCTGCCCATTTGCAAAGCTCTTCTCACAGCTACAGCCTGCATTCACAGCACTGCAGCATTTGTCCAGTTATTTTCCCACCCACCATGTAAATAAAGTGACAAGTGACTTGAGAGATGAAAGCCACGTGCCGATGGGAGGAGATAAACGGGGAAGAGACAGAATATACGTCACAGCACTCTACCCCTCCCCCAGCTCCTTTAGAAACAGAACAACACAAAAAGTCCCGATGCTTCAATTGCTAAATGATAAATTAACAAAGCAAAGCAGGAGCAAAGACATCTCCCACAATCTGCACAGAAACAGCAAAATATACAATAGAAAATGTCACTAACACCCCATTCAGGCAGATGCACTTATTTTTTTGTGAATGACAGGTTATTAAATGAAAAAATTTTGACCACCGGTACTTTGCTGCATGGCTGTTCCCCTAGTTGCCATTTCCACCCTAAGTGACCTTCTGCTTAACACTGGGTGTTTCTGGCCTGTAGTCCTTCCTCTCCGAGACATTGCGTTTCACCTTGGCACTAACTGGAGACTCCTGATTCAACGAGGGACTTGAGTGGGATTTCTTCAGTCCTGGTGCATCATTCTCTCCTCCACTTAGCAGCTCCTTCACTCCTTCTTTCAGGAGGCCAACGTAAATCTCATAGCGATTTTTCTGAGAAATGAAAAGAAAGGCCTGCATCAGTCTGGAAGAAATTATGCAGAAGCACTTGAGAGACCATCATCTGGGTAACTTAATGATTTCTGCTGGCCTTGAAAGCCAGGAGCCTAATATGGATGCAGACAACGGTGCCTGATGTGGATATGAACAATGGTTGTTAATATAAATTACACCATACAAAAAGGAATTCAGGCAGGCTGAACCTGGGGGTGCTGTGCAATTAGAGTCACTCAGTTCTGCAGCACACAAATCCTGACGCTCTGCTGAATGGTGGCTCCTAGTTGGAGCGCATTGTCATTTTCCGAGTAAAAACACCAAGCTGGAGCTTGCTGACCTTAGCCAGGCTGACTCATATTCTGTGCTCACACATACCAAGATGTTATGTGCCCCACGCAGACATGGAGATAAGGTGCAGTGAACTAATGGACACCAAGAATCCTGCTGTGGTTGGGTACGGCTCTCCCTTGCAACCCTTCACTGCCACCAGCAGGTCCTGCTTTCCTTGCTTCAGCTCACGGGGGTGAAACCAAAGCAGGGTTCTGCTAAGTTCAGACTGTACTAGCTTGGCCACCACTGAGCCCATGAGAGGATGCTCTGCAAGGCCAGACCCTAACAAAAAGTCGCAGATGAGAGGGTTGTAACAGCAGCATGGCTTATTCCCCTGACAGGGCCACTCATGGTGAAGCATGAAGGTTGCTCTCTGTTCAGACACTTGTATTTTGCAACTGGAAAAAGCTCGCTTTACTGTACCTTGTGCCTACCTGTTCTGTTCATTGTCTTGAGTGGAGCTTTCCCTCTCCAACAGGCAGATTTCGCTATGTGTGCCACAATAACATCTTTAGGCACAGAACATCTCAGCAACCAACAAAATGAGGGTATATTAACGGAAGATCCCTGCAGGGCCTCAAAAAACAGATCCTGGGGCAGGAGGTCCTGAGAACAGAGCAACCCACCTTCCAGGATTTGTTTAATAACCTGCCCCTGACATATGCATTAAAGACATGGTGCAGGCATTGTAATTAAGGAGATCTCAGCGGGCTGGGGACCAGGGAAGGAGGATGTAAACATCCGTACTCATTGTTAATTTATATTTCAAAGTGGCAAAATGGTTGCCAAACTATTATGTTCTTGACAGAGGAAAAAGTGTTTAAGAAAAAAATCTTCCGATTTATAATAAAATAATAAAATTCTGGTAATAACACTTATTTAAGGGCAGGAAGTCAAAAGGCTTAGTAACTGTTTTGAAGTGTGGAATACAAAGGAAAAAAAAAAAAAAAAGAAGAGAACATGACTGGGTTTCCAGAGAGTCCTCTGAATAAACAAAACGTCATAGAGGAGGATCATGAAAGAATCCATCAAAAATTAAGTAAGAAAGGATTCTTATCAATTCCATATCTGGAGCTCCAGCTCCACAATGCGAGAGACAAACACATGAAGCAGGTAAGATGTGTCATTCAATAAAAAATGAAATGGAGAAACAACAAGCTGAACCCTGATGCTGATGCACTGTGCTGATGAATGATTCATCACACAACGAATGGGGAACCTCTGCAAGAAAGAAGGCAAGCCAGTGCTCTAAGTCTGGCATCAGCATAATATTCATCAAGGGAGAGAGGGACTTCACTGCCATACAGACTTCTACTTTTTGTTGATCCAGAAAACACCACCAGGGTCACAAGACTCAGCAATCAGAATGGAAATCCATGACCAGTTTCTGCACGGAATGTCTGCCAATGGCCATTTTGCCCTGGACTTTGTGGGCCTATGATTTCTATCACAACTAAGCAATGCATTTGCAAGTTTCTATTTTGATTTCTACAGCAATAAACTTGCTCTTTTAGTGATCTGACATTTGAAGCTAGGTATTAAAGCTGGTGGAAGTTTTTCCTTAAAAGAAATGAATCTGGAAAATTCTATCAAAAAAGAAAAAACACGAAAGTTAAAGCTTTCTAAAGCTTCTGCAACATTCTCTCTGAAGACTGAATGCACATAATGAAGAGCAGATGAGATAGCCACCCATCAAATAAACTTCTGGCTTCACCTCTCACCTGACAGCACTCAAAACAAATTTGCTGCAATAAGCAACCATCATCTGGAGCAGTACTTTCTTGGACAGCAAGCAAAGAGGAAATGTTCCTTCCTTGGTGTGTACAAGCAAACACACCAGCAAGAAGAAACCTTCCTGACTGCATCCTTGAACAAGAACCAGGCACCTCCTGATTTACCTCCCTTCAGAAGGAAACACTATCTCACTTGTCCTTCATCAGGAACAAAAATGAAGGGAACACCAGTGGGTGAACAAAAAGCAATTACAAGGGCCTGCAGAAAACAAATCTGGCTTCTTCCTTCCTAATAGGACTATGTTGCTTCCTTTGGGACTCCCAGGCCCTTTTGGTGTGCTTCTGGAGATGTATCAGCATGATCTTTTGCACATGGATGCAAGGCCTGGTCTGCAGTCTCAGCCTGAAAGAGCTAAGTACAAAATACTGCCTCACCTGCCTGTTGCCCTTTTGCTTGGTCCCCATGCAGTGAGGTCAGCCACTAGCTCCTGCCTGACACTGACAGGGATGATGAGGAAACCCCAGAACTGGGGGAAAATTTCCATTCAGGATTTTCATATAGCTCACCTTTTTCTTTCTTTCTTTCTTTTTTTTTTTAACTGCTTATGGTTCAAGATGGCCTACAAAATCTATGCCAAGTGTGAAGGCAACACAGCATTACGTAGCAACACCTTGAATCACCATCTCTTTCATGCAACTGCCTAGACAGGCTTGATCACATCTGCAGGGCTGATCACATATCTGAATTGCACAGTTCAATTGCTGTTCAAGGCTCTCACTAGGGAAGATGACATCTTTTGTTTCCTCAGCTGTACTGGTTCTGCTTTGTACTGAGGTACCTGAAGAATACTTCTCTAAAGAACACCATGAACAAATTCACAGAAGACAGAAAAAAACCCACAACAATCTCCTTCTCCATCAATCTTTCTAAAATAATCTAACACTCCAGCCTACGTTTCATCCTAACTCATCATCCTTCAAGGAGTGATAGAAAACAAACTTTGTGTCAAGGACCCAAAGCCAAGAAACTTTGCTTTGCTTTCCCAAGTTGTACAAGACACCCTACAGAGTGAAAGTGTGTGGCTTGCTCTGTACATCTGAGTGCTGTGTTCAAAACTGACAGTGTGCCATTGATCACAAGCCTTTGATCTCAATTGTTCAGCCAGTTTCCAAACCACCTTACTGTCAATTTCCTAGCCCACACTTTATCAGCTTGTCTTCAAGGATGTTAGAGGAGACAATGTCAAAATCCTTGTTAAAGTCAAGAACAACATCCACTGCTTGTCCCTCATCCATCACACAATCATCCTCTGTTCTTTAATGTGTTTGGAAGTGATTTCTAGGAGAATTTGCTCCATCACCTTCCCATGGACAGAGAAGTAGCTGACCAGACTGTAGTTCCCTGGATCTTCCTCCTTGCCTTTCTTGAAGACAGGAATGACATTTGCTTTCCTCCAGTCCTCAGGAACCTCCCCTGATCACCATGGCCTTTCAAAGGTAATAATCAAGAGTGGCCTTGCAATCACATCATCCAACTCCCTCAGCACTCATTGGTGCATCTCATCAGATCCCAGGGACTCACTTATGTCTGGTTTAAATATTCCCTAACTTTATCATCCTTCACCAAGCATAAGTCTTCCTTGCTCCAGATTTTCCCACTGGGCTCATGTATTTGTGACTGCTGAAGGCTGGTTTTATCAGCAGAGACCCAGACAAAGAAGACATTAAGTATACTGTCCTTTCCCTGTTCTTTGTGATCAAGGTCCCCTGCCCCATTATGGGCCCCAACTAGGGTCTGTATTTTCCCTAGCTGTCCTGCTGTTAACATATGTGTAGAAACCTTTCTTCTTGCCCGTCACATCTTTTGCTAGATTCAACTCCACATGGGCTTTAGCTTTCCAAAATGCAATCCTACGTGCTTGGACAATATCTCTGTTCTTCCTGTGTCACCTGCCAGTGCTTCCACCTCCTGCACACCTCCTTTTTATGGGTAGAGTTTTGCGAGGAGCAACTTGTTCATCCATGAAGGCCTTCAGCCATCTTTGCTTGGTTTCTTGCTTGTCAGGGTGAAGCATTCCTGAGCATAAAGGAGGTGATCCTTGAGAAGTGACCATCTCTCCCAAAACCATCTTCCCCCCCAAGGGCTGTATCTAATGGGATTCTTCCAAGCACTTCCCTGAACAGGCCAGGTCTCCTGAATTCCAGGGCTGTGATCCTAATTTTTAGTTTGACCCCTCCTTTCAGGATCATAAAGACCAACATCTTGTGGTCACTGTTGCCATAATTGCCCCTGACCTTCATATCCCCAACCTGTTCTTCCTAGTTTGTGAGAGGTCCAGCAAAATACCTCTCCTTGTCTACTCTTCAGCCACCTGTGTGAGGAAGTTGTTGTCAATGCACTCCAGAAATGTCCTGGATTGCTTGTGCCCTGCTGTATTGTCCCTCCAGCAGATACAGGGGTGGCTGAAGTTCCCCATGAGGACCAGAGCCTGCAAACACGAGGTTTGTTCCAGATTTTTGAAAAAGGCCTAGCAGACAGCCACCACAATGACACCCATCTTGGTGTGCCCACTAATCCTGACCTACAAGCTCTCAGCTGGCTCATTACCCTTCCTGAGGCAAAGTTTGATGTGTGCCTGCTACTCACTTACATAATGGGTGACTCCCCCTCCTTGCCATTCCTGTCTGTCCTTTCTAAAAAGCCTGTATCAGTCCTAGCAGCACTCCAGTCATGTGAGCTATCCCATCACCTCGCTTCAGCCCTGTTTCATTGATTACGTAGTCTCTCCTGTTCACATCATCGTGTCCCCTTTGCTTGCCAGCCCTGTCCACCACTTCCTCATTTGACTGTTGGTCAGATGATTTCCGGTATGTGGGAAGAACAAATTGGCCAACTGTGTTCCCTATACAAAACAGTAGCAAAACATCTCAAGCTCACCAAATGCTCTGCAGCCCTACAGCAAAGTCAAACCCAACACAGCGGTTATAACCTTCTGCAAAAGCATAAGTACAGAACTAGTCAAGCTCAGGAATAAAAAGAGCTCCTCCAAAAGAAATTCGTAACACATGGCAGGAGGCTTACTTCGGTTCTGGAGGCTTGTGTTGCCTCCAGCATCTCCTCTGGTAGTCTCTCTGACTTTTGTCTTATCTGCTTTTTCTCTTCTTCAGACTATGGATTTTCCTTGCCAGGCAGTGTCTATCTAGAGTAGGATCCTTTCAGACCTGATGCAACATCGAACTCACAGTTCTGGGGGAAAAAGCTCAAAGGTGCAGCAATGAAAAATACCAGGCATCTGCTGGGTTGCCACCCCCCCTCCCACCTAGGCCTACAACGTGGCAGACACCATGATGGATAAAAGCTGCTGTCAGATATTCAGAACAATCTCCTAATGCAGCTCCTAAGCTGCATCACTCAATCCTGTGATCTTTAATTCTACCTTATCCTGTTTGTCCTGACATCTAGCTCACTGGTACACAACACAGAGGGCTCTGATGACAATAATTTTAGAGGAGCAGTTCCTTCAGAACATACCAATGATCTGCATTACTGCAGAATACAGTCATTGCATAAAGATTGAGGTGCCAATGCACTAGGCAACACATAGTCTTACAATACAAGACAGTTCCTGCCTGAAGACCTTATCATCTCTTCAAAAAGATGTATCAGGCAAGGACAGAGGGTCACGTTTTTATCCTCCATTTTACAGTTGAGGAACTAAATTCATGGCTCAGATCACAGGAAGTCCTTAGCAGAAAGAGGAACAACATCCCAGCTTCTGGGATTGCTGTGACATATCTATCTAACAAGAGCATACTCCTTAGTGAAGTAAGGTGAAAAATGCAGAAATTTAGGACTGTACCCCAAGACCAGCTGCCCCATCCACACCCAAAAAGTAAAAGTAATAATGTTTCCTATACATACCTCAAACTCCAGATAGTGGTCCTTCAGTTTGTAATCATCTACTTCCTTGCCCTTGAGCTTCTTGTCAGGAGGATAGGAGCGATGTTCAGCAAGCTCAGTGGAGATCTGCTTCAGCTTTGCTTCGTGGGATTTCAGCTGTTCATCCTTCAGAAACACATTAAGCACTTAAATGACAGAATCTAAAATATTCAATAAGCAAAGGAAAATAGATCCATATACAAAAATACCAATTAGTTTCTTTTTCTTTCTCTCTTTCTTTCCTCCTTCTTTCCTCTAACTAATTTTAATTAGATTGATAAGGTCTGTTATCCCAGAGCTCTGTCCCCAACAGCTCTCTCAAAGGCACCCAAGCAAAGTGGCCAAATTTGCAGAAAAACTCAGCAGCTAGCAGATGCCACCGGGAAGGATAGCAAACCTGTCATCCCTCGCCTTGCTGAGAGCAACGGAAGCAGCTTGCTGCAGAGCTTTACTGACAACATGACACTTCTGCTCTGATACATTTTTTGGCAAATTAATTAAGGCTGTTGTGTATGCAGTCAGACCAAGGGCAGAATGAGACAGGCGAAGACCTTGCCTAAGGTCTTTGCAATGTAAAAGTAGTTCCTTCCAGGATAGGAAAGACATGGAGTCAGGGTCCTTCCTTCCATTTCTGTACTACCAAACACTCTCTGGTCTGCAATTTCCATTTGTTCAAAACAATACAATGCATCCAGAAGAGGAAGGGCTGTCCAATCTCCAAAAGGTATTTCATTTTGCTAAGCTTTTATCCCACTGTGCACTTGGAGAAAGTGAGGAGCTGCTACTCCCCCTTTCTAGGCAATTTCCTTTATCATAATCCCAGGCCCACTCACTTCCTCCAGTCCATCTGTCAGCTAACCTTCCCTCAGCTCAGAAGGTTTCCAGCTCCTGCAGCATGGCCTTCTGGCCATTTCTAGGCACGGATGTGAAATTATGTTTGAATTAGGTAAGTCCAAAATATAGATATGATCATGCAGATCTCAGCAACTCAGAGTTGTAACAGCAGGTAGAACCCAGCTCAGCTCCTGCACACTTACCTAGCCTCACAGGAGGGGATAGCTGCCAAAAGTTGCCCCCCAGTGTCACGCCTGCGCAGCTTGCAGCTTCAAGCCTAGCTCAGACCTGCCTGCACTACCCTGTGAGTTGCATCAGGGACCGAGCCCCTCAGCTCACTGACCTGGCGCTGCGGAGAAGAGGAGAGGGGAAACTTCTACAGAGGATGATAGTTGAGCCCCAGCTAATCCTGTGTTTCAACTCTTTTGCAAGAGAACTGAAGAAACAAACACGTAGGATAATTTGTCTCTGCCTGTATATGGTAGGGCTCAAACCACTTGCTACTGGCTGCCAAAAATTCTTGTTGCTGTTAGTAACTACCCTGGATCTGCTTGCTCTCTCTGTTAGCGCCCAATCACTCTTTACACTGTGCTGAATCCTGGGTCCCAGTGATACCCTGTGGTGGTGAGTTCTACAGCCCTCCAGGGCAGCAGCCCTTTGGAGCTTTTGTGTGTGCACGCGTTTGTGTGCGCACATTCTCTGATAAAAGGAAAAAAAAAACCAAACCCAAACCAAACCCTCGTAGATCTTTTCTAGACCAGTTGTTCCTTTATATATAGCTTTGTCACATCCCTCTTTGGCTGGACTAACCAAGATCAGACACTGATCTGCTTTTAAAAGCAAACTTGGTGCAATGATCTGGCACAACCTGTCATGTCCAACCTCTCTCCCTCACCCATGTAAGGTTCTCACTGCATCCTGACTTCTGCCTGACCAGGGACAGGCCCTTTGAAGAAGTACTGTCCATCATGATTCAGCCCACAAAATCCTAAACAGCAACCACAGGGATTTGACAATTCATATTTTTTTGTCTGCCAAATGAGAAGCAGCCTGCTGGCAGCTTTTCCACACTGACAGATAAAAGTAGACATGTTTCTGCTTGCCTTTGAATTTATCTGCTTTGAACACTTAACATTCTTCTGCCTTTAGCTAAAACAGCTTATCTTATTCCACTTTTCGTGTCTCCCCTTCTTCGAGACACAAACCACAGGGCTGTGTTCTATTTCTTTTCCTTTCCAGATTAAATGGAAAGAATGAGACTAGGAAACAACGTGCTAAATGGAACAATCACACAGAACAATGATGAGTAAAAAAGCTTTTTGTGGTGACTAGGGGTGAATTATTGAAGCCCCATACAGTATTTTAAAAAAAGTATGCATGAGCAAAAGGTAAAATCACAAGATGAGGCAAGTTAGTATTACTCTGTGAGAGATGCGTTTTAAACTTTAACCCTGAATAGAAGATGGAAAGTCGGTCACCGCATTGTAAGAAAAAAGGTTGCTGCCACAGAGAGGGGAAAAAGCTGGGGCGACATAAAAAACCCACCCCCACAGAGAAATGCATATTACGAGATAGTGGTTTCTAAGGAGCGTTGCTAAGCTATGAAGATGACAAAAAAATGCATTGAAGAAGCAATCCAGCATGGGCAGATGACTTTAAAAGCTACAGGGGATTACTCAAAAAGTATACACCTAGGACTGGCATCTGTCATCTCTGCCACTCTGTCAACCTTATCAACGCAATCAATATCATGTTCCTGCCAATGCAAGAGGAATTGCAGGCATGCATCACAGCTTCCGAAGTACACACAGATATGGGCGCAAGCATCAGACACAGTCAGACTGAAACAAGCAGAAGTAGGTGTTTTTTCATGCAACAAGTAGTAGAGCTGTGAAAATCCCTGCCACAGGATGTTGGGGAAGCTAAAAGCATACGTGATCACAAAGACATTCATGTAAGACTCAGTTTATAAATATACATTAAACAGGAAATCCCTGAACTGCTATGAGTTGGAGTCTGGAAAAGTATTGTGGGAGAAATATAATTGATGGTTGCCGGATGCATCAGCTTTCACCTTTTATTACCCCAATAAGCCAAAGACCAGGAGTATGTCCATTTCTTCTGGAATGAGTGGCAATAAACAGTCAAATCCAAAACCCCACCAGTCAGTCAGTATTTGAAATGTCCTCTGCAGAGCCATAACCACGGGATGAAAATTCTATATCCGGCACTAGGAACACTGATGATTATTTCTTTCCTTCAAAAATGTAAACCAATTATATTCAAGTCTGCTTCTTCTCTTCTCCCACTTCAAATCTTGCATCAGGAAACAAGCAGAGATTTACCATGCAAGCCCCCTTCTCCTGGGAATGCTGGTGGCGATAGCCACAAAACAGTACCAAGGACCACCATCCAGTCTCCAGCCAGCCAGAGAAATTGCCATCACCTACCCTGTATATAAAACAGCTCACCTGAGATAGCTTTGTTGTGGTGGCTGGCAGGAGTGGGCGACTGAACTTCTTCTGAGAGCCAATTGCTGCTGGAAATGGTGGTGCAGAGAAGACGGCAGCCACACAGTTAATCTTGTTGATCCAGGTCTGCATTTCTTCTTGGTTCCTGGGGAAGAAACACATATTAAACGCCTGTTGAATCAGCCTCCTCTACCTCTTTACGACCCCTTCAATGGCATTTTAAAAGCAAAAATAACCAGAACTGGACCAGTCTTAGAGTCTGCTCAGTTTTCTGGCCTATCTCTGCAAGTAGTTAGTGTCGGGTATCTCAGTCACAGGCTGGCTTGTGATTAGGTCCATAACTCACCCTAGCATACATCTTTTCCTAATCCATTCCAAATGACACAGGCAACAGAGCCAACCAGTGCCCTGATTCAGACATATGTCCTAAGGCCTCAGCTGTGCTGGACACGACAGATCTCTAGGAGGTTTCACATGGATCTCAGTAGAAAAGGGCTCATGGGCAAGACTGATGCACAGGTTTTTAAAGTCAGAAGCAACAGGCATCTGTTCTATCTGGATATCACAGCCTGAAGAACTTAATCAAATTATTCTTGTATTAAGTAGTAACTTTGTTTTGACCAAGGCATATCTTCTAGAAAGACATCCGGCTAGGACCTGATGACATCAGGAGACAGACAATCCAAGATTGCCTTTGGTCATTTGTTTCAATGATTAATCACCCTGACTGTCAGAAGTTTGTGCCTTGTTTCCAAATTAAATTTCCTGCAGCTTCAGCTTCCAGCTGCTGCATCTTGTTATGCCTTTCTCAGCTAGATTAAAAAGCCTCTTAAAACCTGATGTTTCTTTCTCATGAACTACTTGTGCACTCTAATAAAATCTCTACTTAATCTTATTTCTGATCAAATAAACAGATTGAACCTCTGAAGCCTCTGCTTTAACCTGTCCAGGCATGAATTCACCCCTCCTTCAGTACTGCTTTCTTTCTTCAGTGATTGGCGCAAATCAGAAGGAAGCACTTACTGGGCTTGGAAAAGCAGGACCCTCCAATCTGCTGTTTTAAGCTTGAGGACATTGGGTTTCTTCTCATAGTCTGTTGCCTTGGATGCCAGTGCATGATGCACACTAACTGCGTTCTTCAGATCTTCCTCCGACAAAGCCTTTTCTGGCTTGTATTCATCCTGCAGGAGTTAACAGGGGAAAAATGGCATCTTATTTCTCCATATCCTACTCCTTTTTCCTTAACCTGGGGAAAAACCTTGTTCCATAGTCATAAATAGTATTAAAAGTGTATGAACTGAATGCAACGTGACTTGAGCACTTGTGGTTTCCACTACCTTTAACATACCTTTATCTTTCTTTTTTGATCTATTTGCAAGGGAGAGAAGTAGTTCCACTGCCTGCTTGACAGGAAGAGGGGAAAGAGGGAGTATTTGACTATCACAACAGCTGTGGACTATTTGTCTTCATTTCAGGAATCCTTCATGGCCAGCTGCCCACCTCCACTGCTCAGTTGCTGGTTCCTGCTTGGGTTCTCAGTCTCCACTGCTCAATTTTTATTTTTCTCAGCTACCTTTGTATGTCCTCCTAGGCAGGTCCTCACATAGTGGAGAAGCCTCCTTATCAGTCTCCACAAATCAAATATAGCAACCTCCTTTCAACTTCTGCTCAGGGTCTGCGAATGGCAAGCACAGCACCATCAAGGTTTGTGACACAACTAACACCAAATGACAAAAGCAGGGAGTCAAACTCCTCTGTGTTGCAAGCATCAGCCTGTGAGCAGTCTTTGATCTCATGAGTGACAGAAGCTGGATAAGGGCACAATCGTGGTATAGCCACAAGTTCAGTTTAAAGCCCACCTGACTATAAACGGCTTGGGAAAGCTAGGAGCTTTTTCAAGGAAAAGTCACTTGCCAGCAATGCTGCGTACGCAAAGTTTCTGAAGGAGAGGCCAAAGCAGTCTGCAATTGACTCCATTTCTCCCCCTTAGTGCATCACAGAAATCAGTCTCTTTTGAAACACCCACCAAGGGAGGGGGTGTGAAGGCAGCAAAACAGAAGAATAATTCCCTGCAGGCGTGATAATTATTGATCCCTCCACTTGAACACAAGAGTTACGAGATGGGGTTTAGCAGGCAACAGAGTGAAGGGACACAGAGCACGTGAAGGGACAGCACTAGCTTAAACACCCAGAGAGGCACCCACCCTGCAGAACAGCTGGTCAACATGCATCAGTTGGTTTACTGGGCTTATCTGGCAGCACAGAGACCAGGGTTGCAGCCAGAAGCAACTACACCGCTGCCGGAGACATCTGTTCTCTTGACTTGGCTAGGTTTGGTATAGGTTCTCCAGGATGAGTTTCAATGGATGGGGAGTCACCTGCTGTGGTTACCACCTCCCAGAAGGGAGGACAAAGCGTCCTGCTCCTCTGCTATGTCTCATCCTTCCTCACAGTGGTCCAGTTAGTGCAGGCCCAGAACTTGCTACTGCTCAGACACCAGAGGAAATACAGCTAACTAGCACTACTGTTGCAGCACTTGGGGTCGTGACCCACCACAGGTCTGGCAGGCGAGGCAGAAAGGCAGAACACTGCTGCACAGATGACCATAGGGTAGCCTTCAGCCTAAACAACTGTGACACAAGGCATTTTCAAGGTATGGTAGTGAGCAAAGCCAAACGTCCTCCCTCTCTCATAGCTGGAGTCCCAGCAAGCTTTGGAGGGATCTCCATATTATGATGGACTTCGCCTACTCCCACTTTAGGGCACTCTCTAAAACCTTCTTCAAGGAAGACTTGGGAAAGTCCCTAGTCAAAGGACAAGAACTGGAGAAGGCTGTCCAATGTCTGGCCCAGTCCCATTGTGAAGATGGAGGAAACAAGCACCCCAGTCAAGCCCCTTCCTTCACAGGTTAAAAAGGTGATTTATCTGATGGCACTTTTGGGGTAAATGACTGGCTCCACTGTCCATGGAAACTAGGAAAACTTCAGGGCCAGGAAATGAACTTAGGCAAGCCTCAGAAACATGATATTCTGGCTTTGCTCAAGTTACTGCCTAGAGACAGAGTCAGCTATTGCCTTGCTTGTTGCCTCCCAGCTTCCTCTGTGAGATGCATTCAACATCCACAACCCACTCTGGTGTCTAAACCCGTTCCAGAAGAACTCCACATTTGGGCAGTCCCAGAAGCAGTCCTGGCTGAGAACCTCTCCTTACTGACAGACAGCGTTCATGATAATCCTTGCTAATCCCACCGGATCAGCTGGCTGCTATCTACCTTGACAGCTGGGGCTCTGCCAGCTTCTCCAAAGGCACTGACCAGCATACCGGAAATGTCTCCACATAGTTGGCCAGCCTCAGAGAAAGCTGGAAGAACATGAATGTGCTGTTCAAAATTCCTCCTTTAAGGCCTCCAACTCTTTTCAAGTGGCAGAGAATGCTAGTGGAGCAGGAACATCCGTATCTCCTATGCCATCAAGGACAGCATGTGCTCTGATGTGCTGGTGTCAGTGCAGAAGTTGAGCTGAAATGGAAGACAGCTTGCTGAAGTTAGACCAAGATGGTGGCAAGAAATATATATGAGGAGCCAGAAAGGAACTGTGACCTCTCTATCAACTGAAGACTGATGTGAGTTCTGCACACAACACAATGACATGCTGAATTCGTCTTTCTCAGACTCCTGGAGAATGACTTTCCCACATCCTGCTGACCTGGAGTCAGCATGTTTCTAAATCCATTTTTGATAGATCAGAGCATGGGATTTGGCTTTTTATCAGTCAGTGTACTGTGAGTGGATATCTCCACTTAGTTGCATGTGACGGCTGCAAGATTGTCTTTCAGAAAGTCTAATCACCAAACACTTCACATCATTCTGGCCCGTCTCTCTCTTTTTTTAATAGAGGAAACACACTTGGGAAAAGTTATATAAAAATACCTGAAAGCCTGCAAAATTATAAAGTGCCACATCAAAAAGCGAAGATGTTGCACACCTTACAGAAGAGTCTGAACAAAACATGAAGGTCCATGTCCTGCACTGCTTGCCCAGAAGCAATTTCCATCAAAGAAGCAAGGTCAGCCTTATGCCCTCTCCTTATAAACCTCTCTTCTGCATGCACATCACATCCCATGTCAGTCTAGTGAACAGACATTCTGTCAAACTCCTACTTTGTTATTTCCTCTTGCAATGAACAGAGGGCAGAAAATTAACCTTGGCCTGAGGATGCCCAGAGACAGGGCCAACATCCCAAACATGTCAAACCTCTCATTTTATGTTAATATGGTGCAGGTATGGTTAGTTGGCTAATTGTGAATGCTTCCACCGAGCCCCTTCGGTGGCCTCTGTGCTCACTAATTCAGAAAACATCTCTCTTACATCACTCGTTTAAAAATAAAACAATTTGCAGCACAGGAATTAGCACTGGAACAGTTCCAATGGAAAAAAAAGTAAAAAAAAAATATGTGGGCACAGAGACAAGACTGCCCAGATAAACTCTCCAGTAAATCTTAAGTGACCACCATCTACAAACCGCTCTCATACATGGACTTTGACATCAAAACAAGGAGAACTGAACTGGTATGCAAACAGAATGACAGCAGAATTGGGATCACAGTGCCCACTGGGGAATCACAGCTGCTACAAACAATTAATATTTATAATACAGTAGTGTCTTGAGGGAACAGCTGAGTTACAGATAAATACAGAAAGCAATAGTGCAGAGGTTTGTACATGTGTTTGTTTGTATGCAGCCCCTAGAACAGTGAGATTTCTCTCTCCCCTGCTTGAATAGCACTCAGTGCAATGAAACCATTGTCACAGATGTTACCTCCACAGATATATAGATAATACACAGATAATGAGAGAAAGAGGGAAAAATGTGTGTGTGCATATGTGAATGCACCCTGCCCTATCACACTCCATAATCAGAAGCGAAGGCAGAGACAAGGAAATCCTTTGCCCATGACTATTGCCAGAGCTGTACATTTCTACAAAGAAATCAAGTTGTTCTAAAACACTCCTGAACTTTCTAATAGTAGGATAATTTCAGTCTCCTGGTATATTGCAAAAGGAAACAACAGCTCAGCAACTTTTACTATAACAGCTTGGTCTAGGCATGTATTTTAAAACACCCTCAACTTCTGCGATACCACATCCCTAAGAGAGCAAAGTTTATTTCAGGGATGAAGCAAATCCCTGCTGGAGCTGAAGAGAAATCAGAGGATGTTTCACAGCTGCAACATGAAGCACTGTGGCTGAGCAGGGGTCGGAGGCACCCTGGGGAGGCTCGCAGCTGCCCCATCACTCACTTTGGGAATGACTCAATTCTCATCACGACCCTCTGTCAACCTTTGACAGCACTAAAGTAAAAGTCTTGCCTGTCACTGTGCTACAGTAAGATGGCTTCAGTGCAAGTGTCTTCAGGACCAAGTGGGAGAGTACGGCTTTGCAGAGTAGCTGCCTTGTAACCACTAAATTCAAGTGCTGTGACAAGTGCAAGACACACAAATAGCAAACAAGTAAGAACAAGGACTCCACCAATGCATTTCATTCTGCAAAGATTCAGTCAGATGTGAAATTACTCCCTTGGTCTCCAAAGGATGGAAGGTAAGAGTGGGAAGAGCAACATTCTCTAGAAAATTTGCATGCTACATCAGCATCTCTACATTTTGTCAAACAGAAAGCGTTTTAAACTAATATGCCAGTGATGCTCATAAAAGTATTTAATTGAGACTCTAAAATAGCATATCCATTTCTTCCCCTTGAAAGCTGATTAATTTCTTATTTGATCTTTGAGAGGGGATTAATAAATGTGTTACGGACAAGGAGCCTTCTTTCTTCGAAGGGAACCAAGCAGTCTTTCCAGGTGAACACTAAAGATGACTTATTTCAGAAATCAAGGCACGTGACTCCATTTCACCCAGGAAAGAGCAAATACAAACCTGTCGTGAAGGCCACTTTAGTAAAATCTGAACCTGCTGCCAACAAGAGGACCAGAGGGAAGGCCAAGCTGCTATTCAGCAGACTTGGTTCTAGTCTCTTGCACTGGCTTTGAGCCTGTCCCATCCAACTTTCAGCCCAAATCTTCCCTCCTGACTGCAGACTGTTTTGTCCATTTCAGGATTTCAGCCTCTCAAAAAGGTACTGCACCCAGAGCATCCACCTTGTAAACCTCATGCTGCAAGAATTTGATCCAAACCACTCTCTTTTTTTCTCAGAGACTATCCAGGTTGGCTCCAATGAAATCAACAACTTCAGAAAGCACAGCAGGAGAGGAGGAAACAGCAGTATGCACTTGAACTTGTGCTCCTGATAGTTGAAAAACACAGTGGAAATATAAAAATGCTTTCAAAGGACCATAATTTTACAATGCAGGGCAATCTGGACAAACACCACTTATTTCATGAACATTTCACCTACGCTGGGAGGCAAAAAAGCCTTAACAATCTACTTAGTTGTTACCATTTATTTGATTTTGACAGTTCTCACTCATATGTTGCATTTCAAATTTCAAGAGAATAGTTAAAACTGCACTATAATCTATTTAAGTTTGTGCTAAAAAACTTGAAGGGTTGCAGCTGGCATTTTTTTTTTTTTAGACTTCTTGCTGTCAGGGAGCACAGTTTGTTAGAAACCAGTGTCTCATCTTGCTTTGGGG
>VXBL01010261.1:175254-243758 GCA_013400195.1 Aramus guarauna
AAAAAAGGTATCCTAGTATCCTTTTATCCTTCAATTTTGCTATGGAGCAGAAGCTTCAGATTCCTACCAAGGCCAAGCTGCCGTTCAATTGTTTTGCAGCTAGTCTTGCAGGCATTGCAGAAAAGCGTCCTATGAAAAGATGGGAAAGGAGGACAGCCTTACAGGAGGGGAAGTCATACATATGAAATGCAATGTTAAAAGCAGCCTAGAGGAATGTGTGCAAGACACAGAGAGGTGATGCTGTCTTTGCTGGTGAAGCTGGCCATATTTTCAGCCGTGACAGCAATGGTATAAACTGGAATTGATAGGGTGCACATGNGCACATGTGGATGGGGACAATGGAACTGAACTTGAAAGTGTGAAAAGGGAGAGGATGTCAATGAAAAGAATCATGCCTGAATGTGCGTGTAAACAGGGTGGGGGTCAGACAGACCAGCTACACTGTGTGTTGGAAGGAAAGGAGCCTGGAGGTGGGCTGTGAGAGCGGAGAGGATGCCTGCTGCTTTATCCCTCTTTAATTACTTTCCAAAAGACAGTGATTTCCCATACCTTCTGCAAGTACAGGACCGTTCCCTTCAGCACAGCATAAAAGGTTTTCCAGCCTCGCTTTCCCCGGGGAGCTGCAAAGAAAACAAATGAAACCCCATTTAACTCAGATCCATTTTTACACTTTGTCTAGGCAACAGGAGAGCTACATTAGTCCTGTGTTAAACCTCCTTTGTACTCTCCTTTTCAAAGGACAATGCAACTCAGCACAGTGCCTGAACATACCCACTGTGCGAGAGAGTAATAAAACAACCCTGATGACAGCCCTGGACTGGATTGGAAGGGAACAGCAGCAATGCAGGAAGCAGGCCAGAGAGATCCAGTCTTTGTGCTCTTTCAGGTAGGTGGACACTGTCCCTACACAGCCAGGTCTGAGCTCTGCACCCTGGCAGAGTTTACAGAAGGAAACACCCTTTCTCCATGTCATAGCAGGCTGACAGGCACTGCTCAGGACCAATGGGACATTGCTCAGAAAGCAGTCCCTCTCAAGACCATCCTTCCCCTTCGCTGCTGCTGCACACTCGAGTTGGCAGCAAGTAATCAGATGGCTTCTTGGTCCCTTCCTCTATTACTGCAGCCTCAGAAGAAGCTGGAGGAAGGAGAGAGGACCCAAACAAAATCCTAAGGAATAAAAAAAAAATGACCCCTCAGGAAACCTAAAGTCAGCTAGAGGTTGAAGAACGTAACAGAGACAACATATCCAGCCCACAAATTCCTAGAAACAAGCCGGGGAGGGGGGAGAAAAAAAAAGGGCCCTGGGGGGAATTCAGCATGAAGGCTCCATTTTGAAATTCAGCTGCAATAGAGAGAAGGCACAGGCTGCACGGTCACGGTTCCAGAGACCAGAAGCCTGCATTTAAGCTCACTCTCCAACAAGCACACACCACTGACGAGCATCCACTTGCCTCTATACTGAAATTAATAACCTGTGCACAACTAAAGCATCACTCTCAGAAAGGCATCCCTTTCTCATCTGAAGTCAGCAAGTGATGGTGAAAAGGTTATTAGTCCCTTGCTCCAGAGGTTAATCATTTTCACGTGACACAATAAGCCTTATTTCTAATGGGCATTTGTTCAGTTCAGCTTCCAGCCACTGGCCCCTGTTACGTCCTTCTCCTCTAGAACCACCTAAGTGCTTCAGCCCTCAGTACTTCTTTTACTCCTTTCCTGAGAAAATACATATAGCATGAGAGCACATCACTTCATTAGCAATCCCACACAAGCTCATCTCTGCCCTGCAACAACTCCATTAGGAAATAAAATATGAGAAGGTCTAACTCACTTTAAAAAAAATGAGTTTAATTTTATTTGCAACTTGAAAGTCAAAATGTAACTTTTTCAAGAGCTGCATGACAATGAGACAGATCTGTAAGATGTACAGAAACTTCTGAAAACATGGCCCTAATTACTCATAAAAGGATTATCCCCAAAATGCCAACATCCAATGTGCTGAATCATGAGCAATTCTGATTACTTATAAGTTTAATAAGTTTAATAAAGAAGAATCTATTCAGAGCATCCAGTCATCACAAAGAATGAGGTCGGTTCGATTTCGACATCTCTGGATTTAGTTGTCCAGTTGTCAGCCTCCAGCTTGAAAATACCGACCTCCAATTGTACCTTCTAAAATATACTGGCAAAACATGCAAACACCAAAGAGTTTAGCCCAGCTAGGATAGAGTTACAGTTACCGAAAACCAAAGTCAGACTTTGCCTTCAGGATTCAGCCCAGCAGCATCAACCATGAGTAGGTCATCCCCAGCAATGACAGGGGAAAATACAGATGCTCTGAGTAGCCTCTGCTGTTTCCAAGAACGTTAATAGAAAACAAACAAATGAAGATGTCCAAACAACAACACACACAGAGGTGAATCAGAAGCCTTCAATAAATAGTGCACCACAAATGAAGTAGGACAAGAAGGAAAGAGGATGATTAATCTAAGTAAGAGACACAGCAGGATTATTACAAAGAAGGAGCAGGGAGGAACTGTACAGCATTAATCAGGCTGTTACCAAAAGCTGCTGAACTTCATTGGGTATGTGACCCAAGGCTGGGAAAATAGGAAAGGGAATGGCTACAGCATCTTCCAAGCAGAGATGAAGAACATCCTTTATTTAAAGACAGTCCGAGAGGGGAGGGGAGATTTGAAACAATCTGATGTCACATATGGAAAAGGAGAATTACCAAACTTCTACAGAACAGCTACTGTAATTCACTTGAAATTGTTTTCTCTTCTGTAAACCATGAGATTCATTTTCTTTTAGCACAAAAGATTCACATTGCTTTGCTGTATCACATAACTCATTATGTTCATGCATTAGAGTTGATGCAAATGCGACTGAACATCGTAAATCCTGGCCTAATAGTGTGAGCGTGATAATCCAATTGCTGCATTGTTTGTTATTGCTGCAATTTCTCCTAGTGAAGCAGCACTATTTGCCTTGAGAAGCACATGGAGTCATCGTAAGTGGCATTGTGCAGAGATAACAAGAAAATGAGACATTAAGAGTGAAAGATACTCACTTTTCTTTCCATCCATATCTGCATGGCTTTTCCGAGCTAGAAATCCAGTTTTGTACACAGCAGCATTTGGGTCATGAGGGATGTCCAGGAATGGGTTATTTGAGTTGCCAATTCGACTGACAGCCTTCGTCTGGCTCCCATTATCCTTTTCATCTGTACCATCTGAATGAGCCTTTTTTTTCTCTTCTTCATCCCTTAAAAAGCAGTGAAAACCAAGCATGAAGAAGGGACTGACCAGCAAAGTTTCATTTCAGTAATTCTTGCATGCTCCTTGTCAAAACATACCTCTTTCTTTACAGGGGGCCCTATTTAGAGAGAAACATAGACAAGTACCAAAATGTAGTCAAATTATAGCAAAACTTCAGTTCACCTACTTCACCAGCACAGGACATAGGACCTGGATTTTCAAAATAGACCATTTGCCTTTTATAGTCTCAAAAGACAGGATTTCAAGAGCCTTCTGTGTACTCCAACTTCACTTATTTTTAATTCCACTTATTGGAGTGCTAAAATGGGAAGTATTTGCCTGCTGGGCTCTCCTGAAAAATCTCCAATTTCTTCCTGAGTTCACAGATATTTGAAAAGGATTAGATTACTACGGATCGCTGTGGCTTACCCCTTAACTTAGCATATGAAACACAGACTCTACCTCCTTTTCTTTATTCTCCTCCACAGACTAGCATAAAAGTAGTAATTTAAAAATAAAAACTATACTAGGTGAATTACATTACCTGTATTTTAGAAACAAAATGCTGCTCAAAACGTTACTTATTAGGGCAATGCATTCAACATAGTTCTCAGGGACAACAATGCAACCCATTTCAGCAAGTCATAAGCATTGCCTGAGTAATACATGCCTTTTTGCTTGTTACAGCCAAAGGCAAAAAGGACTTGGCAACCTAGAAAACAAAAAGTGTCCACCACAAGAGTAGGATGATGGTTTTCAGCAAACAGGCCACGGAATCTGGGTGGATGATGTATCTAGAGGAACCACAGTTAGTGTCAGATTACAGAGCAGCCCTGTGTCCTTTGAAATCCCCACACATTCCCCTCCAAGTGAATGGGATCGGTGTGTCAGGGAGGATGAAGGCTGTCACTGGGAAGTCATGGTAGCAATGCTTCTCCTAAGACCAGCACCTGATTAAAAAAAAAATCATTATCACTTGAGTGTAATGATGGCTAATTGGGGGGTGAACTTCAAGCTGCTGCATTTCACTGGAGCCAGATGATCAGCAGAGAGAGCAAGCTCGGGCAGACCTTCCAATCACATGCCCACATTTAAAGGCGTGTATCAGATGAGGAGTAACAAGGCATACGTCAGCCCAAAAGCTCCGTTTGGGGCACACTACAACTGTATCTACTTATGTGAATGACCATCCAAAGAAATGTCCTCCAAGAACTGCAGGCTAGAGCAACAATCTGTGTTATCCTGATCTCTCCTGAAATGGTCTTCTGGGGAATAACTTAGCCTGAGGAGATACGAGGATAATAGATTGGTTTGACAATAAGGAAACCAAATCCAGAGACATGGAGGCTTAATATAGTGAACTCAGCAGTGCCAGGGAATGTTCCCAGGCATTTGACTTTGATGACCTCATATTACTTTGTGCTTGGTATGGTCTTAGCTCAGCACACTCCTAAACAATTTCCCAACACCATTTAGGAATCAGCACAGTCAAGGACCACCCCAACAGGCAGTATAGAGGCAAGCATCTTCTTTTGGAGTGTAAGACTTTTCAACAGCATGGATACAGATGCTACGCATCAACATTTGGCCTGAACATCACACAAAAGTGCCAGACATTTGATTTAGTTGTAGAGATACAGCCAACGTGGTGCACCATACCATCATGGTGTTGTCTTGCAAGGTCTCCTGATTAAGAGGAACAAAACTTTTTACCTGAAGACCTGATTCCTGCAAGGGAGAGCAGTCCTTGCATCTTTCAGCCTACTGATATGTGTTTTCCCACTCCAGAACAGAGAGATCTGCAAAAAACTGATCTGCTGGTCAAAGCAATAAGGATTTC
Organism: Aramus guarauna; assembly: GCA_013400195.1. Classification (NCBI taxonomy): domain Eukaryota; kingdom Metazoa; phylum Chordata; class Aves; order Gruiformes; family Aramidae; genus Aramus; species Aramus guarauna. The sequence continues at coordinate 180,352 of VXBL01010261.1, forward strand.
TTCATGTATGCTTTGGTTGAAGCCCTGTCCCAACTGAAAAAGTGTAAGAATTTTTGACAATTTGGTTGTCCCCATCCTTCTTGTGTCTACCACACTTACTAGCTGCTGACAAGTCTGTACCATTGTGTGACACGTGTTTCTTAGATATGTGTCCATTCCAGGAGTAAATTCTCTCAACACAAGTCTGTGGTACCTAATCCAGACTAAAATTCAGCACTTGGGCTGATTTATCATATAGAAGTGCCTTGTGAATTCCGGGATCTCAGCCAAGGACACAGTGGATTTCTCCTTGTCAGCAGAGACCTACCACAGTAAATGGCTTAGCATTTTTTTTGAATAAGCTATGTCCTTCAGAGCTGTGGGAGCAAATTATCTTATACTGATCAACCGTCCTGTGGGAATGCACCAGTGCCCTTATCCAAGCAGCCACAGATGTTGTGATGAGTAATCCTGGGGATCCTGGACACCACTAGTGCTGGGGGCAGTGCTCTCAAACTCAGCATCTCTGGGGCAGCTATTAAATAGGAATTCTTCAAAAGACAAATGCAGATGGGCCAGACAAGAACAAAATGCCTCGTCTGATCTTGAATATGAAACATCAATGGAAATAAAACCAGAGGATCTGGGACCCACTTCTTCAAATACTCCATGTTGTTTCAGTGGTCAAGCATAAGAAGAAAGCAGGACAATTGGTTAAGTTTCCAAGTTCTGGTATTAGCCTTTCCTTACATACTCTCCAAAGCTGGATGAATAGATCGGTCCTGGGTAGGCTTTATCAAGGATTTAACAATTTGAGCTTACTCCTCACCAGAGTTTTTAAGGTACGGTTGCAAGAAGGAAGAGCTGCAGAAAATTCAACTGGCCTCTGGATATGTGCACCTGAAAACTGATCTTTCACAGAATCACAGAATGGTAGGGGTTGGAAGGGACCTCTGGAGATCATCTAGTCCAACCCCCCTGCTAAAGCAGGATCACCTTGAGCAGGTTGCATGGGATCACGTCCAGGTGGGTTTTGAACATCTCCAGAGAAGGAGACTCCACAACCTCTCTGGGGAGCCTGTTCCAGTGCTTGGTCCCTCTCAAAGTGAAGAAGTTTTTCCTCACGTTGAGATGTAACTTCCTGTGTTCCAGTTTGTGCCCATTGCCCCTTGTCCTGTTGCTGAGCACCACTGAAAAGTCTGGCCCCATCCTCTTCACACTCACCCGTTAGATATTTGTAAGTATTGATGAGATCCCTCTCAGTCTTCTCCAGGATAAACAGACCCAGCTCCCTCAGCTTTTCCTCATACGAGAGATGCTCCAGTCCCCTAATCATCTTTGTAACCCTCTGCGGGACTCTCTCCAGTAGTTCCCTGTCTTTCTTGAACTGTGGAGCCCAGAACTGCACACAGAACTCCAGATGTGGCCTCACTAGAGCATAGTAGAGGGTGAGGACAACCTCCTTCGACCTGCTGGCCACACTGTTCTTAATGCACCCCAGGATACCATTGGCCACCTTGGCCACAAGGCCACATTAGGTTCCTCTCTGCCCACCTCTCCAGCCTGTCCAGGTCTTGCTGAATGGCAGCGCAGCCTTCTGGTGTATCAGCCACTCCTCCCAGTTCAGTATGGTCAGCAAACTCGCTGAGGGTACACTCTGTCCCCTTGTCCAGGTCACTGATGAATATGTTGAACAAGACTGGACCCAGTACTGACCCCTGGGGCACACCACTAGCTACAGGCCTCCAACTAGACTCAGCACCACTTATCACAACCCTCTGAGCTCTGCCATTCAGCCAGTTCTCAACCCACTTCACTGTCCACTCATCTAACCCACACTTCCTAAGTTTGCCTATGATGATGTTATGGGAGACAGTGCCAAAAGCCTTGCTGCAGTCAAGGTAGGCAACAACTACTGCTCTCCCCTCATCTACCTAGCCAGTCATGCCATCACAGAAGACTATCAGATTGGTTAAGCGTGACTTCCCCTTGGTGAATCCATGCTGACCATTCTCAATAACCTTCTTTTCCTGTACATGCTTAAGGATGACATTCAGAATGAGCTGTTCCATCACATTTGAAATCAAATTAATTTTTCTTCTTCAGCTTAAAGCTGACAACAATCTGTGCAAAAGCCAAAGGATGAGAAATATCTACAAAACCTGGGCCATAATATTATAGACAATGGGATGTTAAGAGGTCAGCTAATCTCTTTACCTCTAAGGCTAGATCCACTTTTCCCAACCCATTCTGGATAGAATAATTAGTTCACAAAACCTCCAAGTGAAAGCACTTCCATACCTCATCCAGGCAAATCTGTGCCCTGGTTGAAAAGGCTTATTGGAAAAAAGCTTTTTTTAATGTTCAACCCAAACTTCCCTTGTTTCAAATTTAAGCCCATCCACAATGGGTGTGAAGAATAATTCACACTCTTCTCCTCTGCAACAGCCTTTATACACTGAAAAAAAATACTCATATCCCTCTCCTCGGTGCTCCCATTTCCATCTAAACAAACCCAGCTCTTTTAATCTCACCACTCATGTTCACATGATCTTGAATGCATTTCATCTTCTGGGTGATGCCAGGGTTGAAGAACAAAAGTTTACCATTTGAGGATGAAAAGATCTCATGGAAACACCAAGCCCCTCAGGGAAATTTAAGCAGCATGAGAAATTACAACACAATTACTGGGGCTAAACACGCTCCTGGGTGGTTCCAGTGACCTCAGCACACTGAAAACAGGATGCATTGGACTAATTGGATGAAACAGTACATGGCTTCATTGTAGTCAATAGGAACTTCTGCCCATTACTTCAGTGAGGTCTGATCCCTACTTTGTGCTGAACTTGGTGTTCAAAGAAATGAACCACAGTCCAACAGACAGGAGAGATCTAGAATTGTGAGCAAGAGAGAGGAATGGGACAAAAGGCAGAATAATCATATTTCTGATGTTTAGTTTTCCCATACTGGTTTTCTCTTCTCTCCCAGGACACTGAAGAACAAAGCAGGCAAGAGGAAACAGCAAGCAAAGTAAATGGCACACCAACATTTTCTGGCACTTCTATTGTGAAAAGTAACCAAAAAAATTGAGGGGTGCAGCACGGAGTAGGAGTGTGCATTCAGGATCCATTCAGGGTAAATTTGAGCTCAGATCTGTTTATTTTACAGATCATGGTATGTGATTAGCTTTTAACTTTTTGGAGAACTTTAACCTGGAAACTACTGCAGAAAAAGAACTGTAATGCAATTCTTTCTTCCAGAGCTGTACTCATGCCTCCCTATTCATAAAGGATAAATGAATACTCCCCTATTGAAAGTCTCTCTCAGCACAACTGCTGATTAAGGGGGCCACTTCTCTTGACTACAAAATGGGAATCAACGGTAGCCTTTTCTTTCTGTGGGCTTTGGATTAGACTGTAATTCTACTGGAAATGGACAGCAAACTAGTTAGAATGATGACACACCTAGCTTGCAACTAGTAAGATAAGGATCAGGTAGCAGTTTTACCCCATCTTACACATTGCTGTTACCCTCCCCTGCCTATGGACTTACTGACAATCATTAATCCACCAAATAATGTTCTGCCAGCAAAGATCTTAAACTGTTGCTTAGCTCATAAGACAGAGTGTCTTAGATCCTCAAAGGGATTCTGGCTGGAGAAAAGGCATTTTGTCAACTTGCCAGCATTGCAAGGGAGCTTATGCTAGGTTTTGCAGCTCTATTTCCACCTTTGCCTTACCTCCTACCTCTTCCCCTGCCAACTGGATCAGGGGAGCAAAGAGATACTCTTTGGAAAGGAGAGACAATCTTCCTCAGTCCCATCACAGCAAAACCGACCATGTCCCCTCCCTATCCACCTTTCTGTGCAGATCATGACAGCAGAGCAAGAGAGTGATGTGCCTTCTCCCTCTAGCTCAGGCAGTCCTGGGGGTCACTGGGGTGATTACATCAACTGCATATCTCTCTAAAAGTGAGGAGAGACATCTTCATGTTCCCTCTTCCAGCCAGCACTCTCAGCAGTAAAGGCATAACCTCTTAGACTATGCCCAGAATGAGCTTTGTCTCACTGCACAGAAAGTCTTATCAGTTACATTGTCACATCAGCCTCAGCTATCTGTCTGAGTTTCAGACTGGAATGGACAATTGGCCACTTTGAGCATTCTTCTGGGAGGAGGCTGCTTTACACCCACATCCCAAAGCCTTATTTAAGGAGGATTCTGATTTCTCCCTTTTCCAGCCTGCTTGCAATTTTCCCTAAAACAATTCATTAGCAAGGGATATGGACTGAACTATGTAAATGCCAAAGCAGTTACTAACTATACAGAAGTAAGCTATCTCATAAATCACCTTGACTGAAGCTCATGGGAGCAGAGCCAGGCATGAGCCAGTTCCCACCTGGAGGCTGCCCAAGTGTATTAGACACGGTATAGTCTCTTGCCAAGAGCTGGAGGAAAATTCTAACATCAAGAAAGTCACATAGTGGATTCTGCTGGGTCTAAAGTACCTGTGAGAGGGTGTCTCGCGAATAGCTCAGGTGTTGTGACATCTAAGATTCAGAAATGTCTTCCACCGTACTTAAGAGGCTGATCAGAGATGGCACTTCTTGGTGATTCACCCTTATCTAACACACTTCTGAATAGGGGCTGCAATTGCACTTGGGACCAGCAGCCCTTGTAAGCGAGGATGCACACCCTGACAATAAATTCACTTGCATATTATGAACTTAAAACTAGGAAGATCAGAAGCCAATGGGCCTGCAAGACCTATGGCAGTTGTTTGGACTTCTACCACAAAAGGTGCAGAAGCATGCATCCCAGACAGACATCGGTCTCAAGAACGTGAGGTTTCAGATACATAAATCTACACAGGTAAACATCTTGTACAGCCAAAATAGATAGAAGACATCATTCATTTATTACACACCCAAATCCGCTGTTCTGCAAGTGGCAAAATCTAAAGCAGGCCTTTCTACTCTTTGCTGGCATACCTAGACCATATAAAACCTAAGCACAGAGAAACGTCATTTTAACACAATCAGAAATTGAAGCTCTTTCTTGTCTGCAATATTTCCATAGTTAACAAGTGTTAGCCTGTTGAAAGTAGCTAAAGACAGGGGATATCAAACTTTGTCCAATTTATCATCTTTCGTATTAGGTTGTTGTCAAGCTATCCATAGTTAATCAGGAGACAAACCAAGACAATAAACCAACAGCAGGAAACTCAATCCAAGATGTGTGTTTCTATTCAGTGGTTCTGACACAATGTACCAAAAGATAAAGGGACAAGTCATCTTCTGTTTTATTTATGCAGTTATAGAACAACAGAGGATTTAATTTCTCTCTTTTCAGGCTGAAGTTTCCTGCTAAATGAAATGTCCTCTTTCTTTACAAATGCAGTTGGCTCCTATCATTAACAACCGCCCTTGCTGGAGAAACAGATGAGGCAGTATTGCCAGGTCATTCATTAACAGAAAAGCAAACTCGTTACGTACATTGGCTATCTTCTACAGGCTTTGGAGCCCAATAAGATGGTGACATAGGACATATAAACAGATTACTAGACAGGTACTATTTTTAAATTCCTAATTTCTACACAGTATACTTACACTGCCCATTCCAGCTTCTCATTCTTGATTGAATTGTAGAGGGCCTGCAAAGGGAAAGAAATGAGAGGGGATTATTGTTTGACTCCTGCTATGCATACATTAATATGCTGAGGAAAATTACCTAATACCAGCAAGCGAGCTGTCTCTGGTTAAGAAAGAACCATAACTGCTCATGGTAACACAAAAGTCTTGATCAGAAATTTCATCTAAGGAAAAGATATCAGAATGTAGTATTCGAGATCACAGTCATTTTCTCAAGCAGGTGTCTGGGTTTTTGTTTTTTTTTTTGTTTGTTTGTTTTGTTTTGTTTTTTTTCCAAATAATCCTGCTAAGTTCGCAAAAGCCACAAGACTAAAGCCTTGAAATTCAAGGTCCAATTTAATTCCTGATTGTCAGTGAGATTTTTTTGTCACTGACTTTAATGGGGCCAAGATTTCACCATATGGGCTTACCTGTAAAACTATGCCAGAATAGCTATCCAAAGCCCCTGAGCCTCAGACACCTGAATGCTTCCCAATGCACACACCCAAACATGAACATGTTCCATTTCTAAGTGTAAAACAGAAAATTAACGATAGGCAGCTTTTGTGCTTGAAGATTAATGCCTTGGACTGCTGCCTGTTAACATCATTACTCTTTCAATTCACAGGAAAGATGTCAGTAGGTATGAAACCAAAGGTCACAATTCTGTTGTTGACACCAACCTGCAAAGAGAAGAGTCTGAAGGTTGACTTAAGCTTGAGTGGATATTAGACAGTTGGGATGGATTTCTTTTGAAAGGGAGGATGTACATCACTTGGATGGCATGTCTGATTTCAGCCCTCCAGTAGGTGACACATACAATGGATAAATGCCTGCTATTACTATAAGCTAATGGAGTTCTTCAAATAGGCCACTTGACTCAAGTGAAGTATTTTGGTATGGAATGTCCCTGATTCTCACACTTATAATCCACATTTGTAATTTACCTTATATACATAGCTAGATTTACTCCCTCTGGCACATAACTCCTACACAGCCTCAAAATATGTTAACGTGTAGAAGAACTGTTGATGCACATGATTACCAAAAAGTAGCACATCAAGTATGAACAAGCTTGAAAAATCACATACTATAATAGCTACGACACGCTCAACAGAAACATTAGCATTTAAATAGCCTTAACTCTGACCCAAAATAAAAATAATTCTGAAAACTGAAGAGTTGAAACTAGTCTTGTGCATGTGCCATAGCTGAACTTGCAACGAGAATCTCATGAGCATATCCCACTGCTTGTCCTGTGATCCACTGGCTCCTTTCCGAATCTTGTGCAGGCTATTTGAAGATCCTTAATATTCAGCTCTGTGAAAATCTGGCTCGACTGAAACATACACAAGCACATCAACCATACTGGTACAACTTGCCTCACGCTGCTGCTACACATGCAGCAACTTTTAGTCAGTTTCTCAGAGCAACAGAACAGACATGACCATCAGGAGGAATCATCCCACATCCTACTTACACTGAGCTAGCGGTAGGGACCTCTCTCTGCTAACAGGGCTTTGCAGCACTACTGAAAGCAATGTGATGAAATATTTCCAAATCTGGAGTTTTCACCGTCTATTTCTATTTATCCTGTGTTCTCCAAACTTGTATAAGAAGCTCTGATCCAAAGGCAAACACAGATAACGGTGAAGGAAAGGGCACTGCTGGCAGTTTGGAGGCACTTTGCTTAATTTTCAGGTTGAGAGCTATCAAGAGATTTAAAGACCACCCTGCAGGAAGAAAGCAAAAGAAAGGGCTAACATTTTTCCTACCATGCAGCCAGCAGAATTAGATGCACCTCCATTTTTCTGCACAAGCTGATGCTGACACTGATTCCCTGGGGTCACCCAGTATTTTCTATTAAAAGCCACTATGTTTCTAATGATTTGGCCAAAGACCCCCTCTTATTCTTTGACTTGTCTTTTTTCTTCCTACTATGATTAAAATATTTGAGCCAGAAAACTACTTCCACATATAATGCAAAGAGGCTGCATTTTTTTCCCCAGTTGCCTCCTCTCATTTTTTTAGAAGCAGCATTTTTTCCCCCAGTTGGTTGGATGAGATTTTGAAACGTAACAAAAACCTGGCCTGGGGTATCACAAATGCCTTTTGCTGCTCTCTAGCGCAAATGCCTACAAGATTGGGTCACGACCTCTGAAAATGAACACCTGCCCTATGCGGTACTGCTTTTTATGGGATTTTGCTGCTAAAGAAGTCTCTAGAGATCACTACAGCCAAAGAGCAAGACATACAAAAGCAGCACTCCAGATGGGTGCAGGAACAACAAATGCCCCAGGCTTTTGCCTTGTGGAAAGTGACATGTGTTTGTCCCGATCTTTACTAATGAGCCAGATTCCATCTTCCTTCTTTAGGGAGTAACAGGCACCAACCCAGTCATATGGCGTACATCTGACGAAGGACACAGTGTCCCCCATACAGCATCAAATACAGCCTCGCAGAAAGTCTAAGCTATTTAGAAAAATGAAAGAGAAAACCTTAGAGAGTACCTACAGCCTGGGCAGCTGTATACAGGGCATGTTCATTGTGTCTACCGAGTGTGTTCAGTGAGACCTCAGTGAGTAGACCTCTCAAGGGATGGAGATAACATGAGTTCTCATGCCTGCCCCCCCGACCCACCTCTCTGGCAGAGACTGCTGCCAGGCCACGCACTTACCGCTGTACTCACCAGCCTTGTAGAGCTGTTTTACATTCCTTCTCCAAAGCAATTTATGCTTTAAGATTTTCCTGATGTCTACTGGGCTCTCGCATGATCTGGAGAAGAAAAACTTCCTCCTCCCATTTTCTGCAACCGGTAGCGGACATATAGACCTCAGCACCTGCTCTATCATTTATTTCATGGCTGTTTCCCAAGACCCTGATTCAGACAGCAGCTCTTTTCAGCAACATTTCTCCAGAGTATGATTAAATCAAACAAACATGGAGACAAGCACTTAAATGCTTCACTAAATTGCAATAAAGCTGATCAGAGATTATGGCAGGGACATGACTTTCACTGTACTTAACTAGCTGCAAGGGCAGGTTTTATTAACTCATGTTTTCTCTCTGGGCGGGGGGGGAGAAAAAAAACAACCACCACCAAAAAACTCTGATTTAAAGCACTCTTACAGTTTGACAACAATCACAGCTTCTTACCTGCTAGCCTGGGAAGTGCTTGGCAAATTTTCTATCTAAAGACGCTAGACCACAGAAGGGAATGCCAGAACAAATACTGCACGGGTCTCATCTTCCAAGCTGGACTAATACCACTTTCTGTCTCTTTTGGCATCCAAGGCTACTGCAGGAAGGATCCAAACCCCAGCTACCAACTACTCAGCAGTATCCAACTTCTCTCCTTCAACTCTTCAGCTCTATTATGCAGACTGCAAAAACCTACTCCTTACAGCTTTCTTTTTTCCCAGAATTGCTGATCTCTGGGTCCACCACACCCGAGGCTCAGCACTGCTCTAAGCTCCCTGGGTAAACAAATGCAGTTTTGAAGTGAGAATAAAACAAATAGCAGGCAACATCCTATATACCTTCATTATTTTAACTCCAATGCTGTTTTCTACAGCTCCAATTTGGCCCTCAGCAGACTGCAGTATTTAAAAACAAACAAAACAAAATGGGAATTTCTTATGTATTTGTGGGATTTGTTTGTATTTGTTCACAAACTGGGCAAGAAACTTACACTTTCCTTTATAAGTGGAAGCATGTAAAACTCTGTAAGAAGCTGCTGAATTCCATCCCCATTTTCCCTTTGGTAAGCAGGTAGGTCAACTAAAAATCCAGATTTCCACAAACTCTCACCAGCTGGTACTTTTATTCCAATTGGAAAGAGGAGCAAAACTATGCAGGAGCGCTTCGAAAAACTCCTGTTTGTTTTACAAAGCTGCCAAGAAAAAAAGGTCACTGGCCATCCTCACCTCCCTCAAAACCTTCACATGCATGAAACCATTGGACCCCTTTAAACTGGCTGCTCTCAGCACCTGCTGACTGCCTGCTATGCCGTGACTCAGCCTCTGCATGCAGAAGCACTGAACAAAAGAAAGGCACAACCAGGTGTGCACACAGGGACAAAGACATAAGAAATTACCCAGATGGTCATCTCGGTAAATCACCTGGGTAACAACTGGGCACAGGGTCCGCAAAGCCTGGCCAGCAGAGTGCAAGAGGTCCTGGGGCACTGTGTGAACTCTTCCGTCGAAAGGCAACATAGGGCTGGCTCCTGAAGCAGACTACTGACTTTTTACACACACTAGCCCATCCAAAAAAGCCTACCCCGAGGGAAAGGAATTCCCTGTAGATATTTCTTACACACGCTCTATACACAAAAGAGAAGAACCCAAAAATATCTGCCATAAGCAGGGAAACAGGCAAAACCAGTAACAAGTTCAGAGAGGCAGCAGGGATGACCCAGACTGTCTTCTTCAGTTTTTGTTTCCCAAGCTCTCTGCTCACACCCAGTTTCACCCTGAATTGTGGAGTCATCATTGGGGGAATGACCATCTGACCATTACAGGAGATACCCCAGGTGGCTTCTGTAGCCCCAGGACAGGGATGCTCTTGTGCTCTCTGACCCAGGCCCCTTCCATCCTCCCCTGCAGCCACTGTCAGAAGCAGCCCTGCCTGGGGACATTTCTTCTTCACCTCCGGCTGGTAGTGACATGGTTGATCCCAGGCAGCCAAGGAAGCCCCAGCCACACCTCTGGGCAAAGACGTGCTCAGTCTTTGCAGTCAGAAGTGCTCAGCCAGAAGTTCAGCATCTCCCCCAGTCACTCAGCAGTGGTCCATTAGCTCTGCCCCTGGGACCACAGCAGTCAGCCACGCACCAGCCCTGGCTCCCACCACAGGTGGTTTATTGGAGGAAGGAAAAACAACAGAAGTAGCAGAACCCTACAAAAATAAAACAGGTTAGAGGCAACAGATACCAGACATTGCAGGTGTGTGCATGCAGTCCAGATAGGTGTTAATGTGTCCATCCTTTGGACCTGGGTGTGTGTCTGTGCCATTGCATTCTGCCAGGTTTGGATGGGGTGCAGCACATTGCTATATACCACTCCCAGTTTGCTGTTTAAATGATTACCTGATGGTTGACCCTGCCCCGGAACTGTTGCTTGCATACGGATATACACTACTTCACCATCTCCTATTTGCCACCCTCTCTCAAAATCCAGATCTTGAAATTTTCTCCTCTCCTCATGCACGGATCTGTAACACCTGGCAAGGCGAGGAAAAGGGCTCTGATCACGGAGTGCCTGTAGCTCCTTGCCAGGCTCAAAGCCTGCGTGCCCCTGATGTCTCATGTATTTTCTCCCTTTTGACTAGGATGCAGCAAGGATGCCAGAGTAGTACCCCAAGAAGCCCAGGGGTTAGTGCATGGCACGGTATGTCTGCCGATATCACTCTCAGTTTCAAATTCCACTGGTTTGTACAACAAACGTTCTTCTAACAAGCCAGCATACATTATTCATATAACAGCACAGAGCTGTTCAGCAGCATATGGAACCGATGAATATTGTTGTGGTGTGGGTGGAGATAGGGTTGATAGGAATGTTTTAGGGGGAAGGAAAGGAGATCATTTCACCCAGGGAATTTCAAGTGCGTCACCAGCTGGAGGAGAACATTTCTAAGAGAAACTCCTCTGTTAAAAATCTGGTTTGTATGGAGAAGAGGGGGGAGGAGGAGGAAGAAAAAAAGGAAGGAAAGGTTGTGCCAGATATATCATCATAAAACAGAAAAGGATGGTTAGCTGGGGTTCCTGAAAGCCAAGAAATTAATGCCACACAAGAAATGCATCCTCTGTAAAATTCATACACGGGGGTTGCCAGAAAAGATTTGTTCTCTACTTGCTGGAGTGTTTCATCAGTGTTACTGGTAAAGGCAGCATACTGAATTATTACGGGTGAACAAAGAAAAGGCTAGAGAAGTATTTCTTGATAGTGGAGCATCTACACAGCCTCTTTCAGAAATTTTATTGGCCCTGTGCATTTGCAGGCAGGACAGGCACAGGCACTCAGCAATTCAGTCCATGGCTGTGGGAAAACAGTCTGTTTTAAGGAGAGACTGCTGAGCACACTGGGTTCCACAGACGATCCTAAGGTCCTCTGACTCACCTTGTGTGCAGCCTGGGTTTGAGCCTACTTTCCCAGGGAACAACAGTACCTCGGTTCACAGTATCCTTTTCACAGGTTCTCCTGCTGGCCTGAGGCTGTGATACCTGCCTATGATACACACCCGGGATGCATCACCTAGTGGAGCCCGTATACGTATAGGTGCATGTGTGTATGTACGTGCGCACAGAAGCACTACCCAATGTTTTTCAAGGAGATGATGGGTCCTTTGGCTACCTGGCTTCTTTGACAATGGCAGCAGGTAGACCTCAGATGCAGGCACCATGTTGGTGCCTTGTTCCTACTGGCTAGAGCATGAGGATATATAATACTCTCTAGCTCAGAAAAATAGGCTGAGTCACATAAGTGCGAAGTATCAGAGGAGTATGCTTCTGAGGCACAAATGGGTTAAATCTCTCTCTTAAGTCAGCTGAAGCAGTCACAGAAACAGGTCTTGAGCATTGTAATCACTTTGTATGGGGAGCAGATAATATACAAGGCAGTCGAGACACAAAGAAGGAAACACACCCACAGAAACATGGAAGATCAGAGGTCTACAAATCAAGCCCTGCTTGAGACTGAGGGGATCTACTAGGCACCACTGTTCAGAAAGCCCAGACTAGAACAGAAGACATTTCATGAGAGGTGATGTACAAGCACAGATACGCAGATTTACACTGATAAAAAGACCTCCTTTGCAATGCTACACATTGGCGACAACTTCCAGGTCTCTTCCACCAACACAACAGAAGAGATAAAGCTCAAATATACATCAGTTCTCTAAATCAATGACATCTTAGCAAAATAGATGGGCAGACAAAGAACAAAAGGGGGAACAGACATATGGAAAGAACAGGTCTGCCCAAAATCACAAGATCAATCAGTGGCAGAGCTGCTTGTCATCTTGTCAACTCAGCAGACGTCACTGATGGGCATATAGGGATCTTCTTAGCCCTCCGTAACACAGCTTTTACAGGTCTTAGATGCTCCATGGACACAAATACCTCTGTATGAAATAAGGCAACAGCGCTACAAACAAAAACAAAGCTGCAATATGCTTCCCAACTTACTGAGCTAGGCAGGAGGAAAAGTGGATATCTCTCACACAACTACCTACAGCAGTCAGGAGGCAGAAATGTGAATCCCACAGAGGGATGAGCACAGAGTGTTCATTACTGCAGTAGCTAACTAACTGTGTCAGGTACCATCCCTGGAAGAAAGTCCCTGCCCTGCGGACAGTAGACCATGCACACACAGTGGACACAAAGCCTGGGAGAGGGAACAGAAGTATAGAGATTAAGTGATTCACCAAATGTCGAAAGACCTGAGTTTCTGCCATTTGCAGAGACTTTTCATACATAAATCCTCCCACTGAATACTGCAAAATTATTCCCATGCCTACGGTGAAAGCAATCACAAGAGCAGGGTCCTAGAGCATCTGCAAGATGCAGCCTTAACTTTGGTATTTGCTGGAGTAGTAGATACTGCATCAGCAACCACCCAAGTCATGCTATTTCTTTGTCTCTACCTTAGCAGCACACTATTTCTTAGTTATGGTCAATAAGGCACTCAAAACAGAGGTTCCTAAAACTGGACTAAATAAAATACTTCATTTATTCCTATGCATTACTCTGTGATTAAAGCTCTGCAGCTGAGGCTCTGAAACACCATACAACCCATAAGCCAGCAGAGAGCAATCTGCTAGGAACTACTGTGCAGCGTTGGGATCTTTTCACCATAGCAGAGAAGGTTTCTCTCAGGATAGATACGAGATTTAGGGAAGGGACAGTAAAGGAAGATTCATGCATGTGACTGCTTGTTTGCATGCACAGGGACACAAGACATGGTTAAATGCCTTTGGCTGATGCTCTGAAATATTTCAGCCTCATTTAACACACCTTTGCAAATGGTTATATCTTCTAATCCCAAGGCAGAATCAATTGCAGCAGGAATGAAATCAGAGGCATATTTGGTCACTGCATAAAGTTCATAGAAGCCTTGGAGACATGGAGCACCTTTGGGAGGGAGATGGCTATTAAAGCTCTTGCCAGGGGTTCCTGGGTGCCTCAGTTATTGAGCGAGAGAGAGGAACGAGGAAAGAAGTTATACTGCACGGAGTGGGGGTTGTTTGCCTAGGAACCGAACAACTGGGCTGGGAGAGGAGATGCTGCACACAGCCACTGTAGCAGCTGGGTATAGCCTGTGCTACCGACCGCTACAATACACTGATGTATTCCTATGAATGCACAAGTGATGCCTTCCTAATAAATACTTGATGGCAATATTTAATCATGCATGCAAGTGAGATGATATTTTTACCTAGCACCCACACCTACTAAACCACAGAGCTGAGGAGAAGGAGCAAAAACTATTTTTCCGATCAAAAATCATTCCCATTAAACAGATATTCCTAAGGACATCACATGCCAACTCCAGCACCTTTCCCGAGTGCAGAGCTCCAATTAGCATTCTCACTAGCAAGTTTTCACTGTTTACTATTGCACCAAGCTCAGTGACAGGGCATTCCTCTAAGACCTGACCACGATCACACACCAGACTTTTTTCACCTTCACGTCTCTCCTCAAGCCTAGAAATTTTTTCTGACCTGACAGCAGTTCTGTGATCACTGCAGATCATCCAGAGCCCTTAATGCCTGCAGAGTGTAACCTTTGCAACAACACCACCTCCACTCCTAGAAAAGAGAAACACTATGAATATTTAGTTATTTACCTTGTTTTCTTTAGCAGAAAACTCAGAGGAGTTGGAGATTTTCATCGATTTTGACCGATGGGACTGCCGCCAGAGAGATTCTTCTCGGGAGTATTTCACCGAACCTGTGGCTCTCACCCGGACTTTGCTGGTGCTCTGAACACTGTTAACTCCGATCATTTCCAAAAGTGAGTGTATGGGATGGGGAAGAAGAAAGCTAATGGCACTTCCCAATCCCCTGCAGAGGAACTGGAAAAGGTTATGTCTGGAGAGCCCAGGCTCAAGCAATCAGTGCTTGCTTAAAGTGCGCTAGGCTGTTTTATCCAGCATCTTCAGGCATGCTGTTTGGAGCCAGCCTGATTGTTCCAGGCATTGCTCACGTCACTGGACAGGGGAGAGGAGGAAAAAAAAAAANAGGCTGATAGAAACTCCTCCCCTTCTCCACTCCCCTCTTCAGCGTTGACTCCCCCTTCATACACACACTATCAGTGAGAGGGAGAGAGGTGGAGAGAAAGATGCTGGAACAAATGCAAGCAGATCAAGCAAGAGATTCATTTTCAGTTCACACAGCCACACTTCCCTGCCTGCAACAGCCTGCCATGCTCATTACTGCCGGCAATAACAAAGGACACTGTAAAGAGACTCTTCAATCACCTGCCAGCTACAGCTTCGGGACGTGAGAAACACTGATGGTTTCCCAAAGCACTAGAAAAACGAGCGAAAGCCCACAGCACCATAACAAAGTTCTGGCAAGCCCCAGAGAGATGCCCCAGCAAATCTCCATGACTCTAAGCATTTGCACTTATTAGCCAGAGTCCTTGGGGTGTCTTCCCGGGGGGCAAGGGAGAGCAAGACCACTTTCACGCTCTAAGAGGGGCTTAGGGGAAAAAGAAGTGATGTTCCCAAGGTGACCAGTGCAAACCAGTGACAGAACTGTGAGCAGGCGGCTGGGGATCTATCTCCCCCCCAGGCATCCAGGAGAGCTATAGCCATACCCCTTTGTGAGCACGCCGCACGCTCCAGCGGCTGACCCCGCAAGCGATGCTCTGTTCCTCCCCAGTGGGAGACCCACACCACCCAGTGACGGGAGGGCCCCCGCCACGGCCCCCGCACGCCAGAAGCACCGCTCCAGCCCACAGGAGCACGGCTCCGCGGGTCAGGCATGCTCCCGGTGCCTGGAGCCGCTCTCCCCCGCACAGGGGGCGAGAGGAGGCCGGCGCCTATGGCAGGTGGCACTCCTACCAGGGGTGGATGTACTATATAAGGGAAAAGAGAGATGTTTACCTCAATGTTGCAAAAGCACCATCATTTCTGGCTCCTGGAGACCCAGAGCGCAGCAGACTGTGCATTGCCATGGCAACCTGCTCTGATGAGAGAGAGAGATCTCTGCTCTGCTCAGCAAGAGGTCATGGCAGCCGCCAGCACATGCCGGGGCAGGCGGAGCAGCTCATGCAAGCACCAAGGCAGAAGTGGACAACAGGAATACCATCCCGAACTCAGAAGAGGCAAACAGCTTGTGCAGAGGGAGCAAAAGCAGCTGGAAGACTGCGCAGCATGGGGACCTCACCGCGGGCTAACACCAGGCTCAGCAACCTGCCCCATGCCACCAGCCCACCAGGCCGGGGGAGGCCAGCAGCCCCGGGTTGTGGTCTGGGAGGACACCAGAGCCTCTCGTCCCGCTCACAGCACACGGGGAGCTGCAAGTCTGCGTGTGCGGCCAGGGATGAGGGGCTGCTGCCCTGGCACGTTGATGCAAGCATTCTGCGCAGAAGCATGTCAGGCAGCCAAAGGCTGGGTGAAGGGGCTCCGGCCCCCATTCACACCCGAGTCCCATTCAGTGTCAGCCGAGCCACGTTAAGGCAGAGCAAGAGTTTGCTGCCCTGTCCCACGCGTGACAGCACCCCAGAGCAGATAAGCAGCAGATGAATTGAGTGGGCTTTTCCTCTGGTTACACCTTCCCAGCCTCATGCAATCAGGGATTTACATCCGTAGTGGGCAAGCGGCTAGACAGACGCATTATCGTCCTCGGTGCATTTTTGCTTGTAAAATATGTTGTTGCCTTCCCAGTATGCAGCAGCCCCTCGGTCAGCAGTCACTCTTTGCTTCCCCAAGGATGCTAGGGATGCAAATCCTGCCCACGGATTGCAATCAATGTGGACCATGCTGAAGGACAATGATCAGTGGAACAGGGAACAAGGGACCTAAATATCAATATAAAAACTGTTCCTGGGGTGACAAACTTCTGATTCCCCATAGAACCTGCCTCTCTCCTGCTTCAGGTACAGACTACTTTCCCTTCCACCTGGCAAACAAGCAAAATGCATTCTCATTTTCAAAACAGTCAGGTCTAGCAAGTCCACCCAACCTCACACATTAAGATCAAATTCCAGATGTGCTCCAGCCTTTCAACACAAACCTGTCATTGCTAGGGAGGATCCGAAGGAACAGAAGACCCTTTTTCTCTGACAACAAGCAGAGAAAGTTACTTGTACTCTAAGTTACTTGTACCTCTTCCCAGAAAAGGTTTTATGTTACTTAACCTGTCTGAAATTATCCACTGCTAGTGGAAAATCTTTTCAAAGAAAATCTCTTCTTAGAGGAAATTCTCACTTCAAGCAAACAGCTCCAGATGAGCTAAGCAGCAGGTCCCGACAGGTGCTACGTAAATGGTCACAAATCACTCCCTATCCTACCAGCCCCCTGCCTAGCAGATTATTCTTGCTCTCAGATTTATAAGGTCACCTCCCCAAGCACCCTCAACACATCTGAAATAATTATATTCCCTAAATATCACACACAGACCTAGGACAATGTGAATTACACAGAAAAAATTCATTATTAAACAAAAGCTCGACTGAATCATAGCAACATTTCTCTTCTGTTACCCACAGCACAGCACCATTGCTGCTGCCCAAGTGCAGCAGTTCTCTACCTAGCATCCTCTGAGCTGAGGTTAGCAGATCTTCAGGCAGGACAGACACCTTAATTCATGAGGGAACAGGAGTTCAGCTGTAACCAAGCAGCAGTCCAAAACACCAAGGGTGAAAGGCTGTGTCAATTTTTTTTTTTTTTCCCCAATGGAGTATGGAAAACACTTCTCTCTCAGCTCACACTCTCCAAAAGAGAGAGCCTTCTGAGATCATGCTTTTGAAGCCTTAAATGTCTTCAGCTCAGGGATTGAGCTCAGATTTCATAGTGCCCCTGATTTTCATCTGCAAGTGATAACACAATCTTGTACTCCTGGCTAAGCTGGAAGCCCTGCATACACAGTGATTGTCTTCTTCTGGGGAAAGACCACTCTTCAACATTAGAGAAGTCCCACCATTTTAGAAATTAGCATGCACACAGGATTGATTTCTGTCTGTAACTGAGCAACAGGGATTTCTGAGGGAGAAGTGGGTTGTTACCATAAATAGAGGGATAGAAGGGATTTTTTAAAGAGGGGCTGGTATAGCTGTGCAATACCAGAAAAATCAAAGCTGTCCACACCCAGGGGATCCTCCAGGTGTGTCAAGAAGCCACAATCTTCCCCTTGACCAGAGGACAGCAAAGAGCTGGTGGGAAAGGGGCAGAATTCAGTCAGTATTGAGTCTGAACAGTCCAGTGACACCACTGGGGTGACCAAAAGGATGGTGATCCTATTTATGGACCTTGTCTACCAGCACTTCTAAGGAGCAAACCATAAACCAGCAGGAGAATTTTAAACTTTGGGCCAAAACAGATGCAGGAGGGGAAAAACAGAGTCTCTACTATTTCTTCCATCTCACCCTTTTAAAGCAACCCAACAGATTTTCACCTCTCACAGGCACTATGGCATACTACATTACCCATCCAGGAAACAGGCAGCCATTCCAACTTACAGTGCAATAAGTTCCTTCCCATCTCTTCCTCCCACTGGTCAGGTCTCCACGGGAGGCCAAACATACTCAGTCCTTGCTTGGTCCTCCTAATGTCATTCAGCAAATCAACAACACAAGAAGAAAAGCTGGGAATTCAAAGTGAAATCAATACTGGCTTTTCGGGACCAAACCCAAGGACCACATTATTATGTCTGAAGAACTCCAATATCCTCACACAAACCTGCAAGAAGCCATTAGCATGATTTATGCCTGATCTCAGTGACAAGAATACCAACAACAAAAGCCAAAAAAATACATACACACACATGCACCATTACCTGAAATATACTCTCCAGAGCCAGTAACACATTTGTGCAGCACAGAAAAGTGGCACTATTTAATGCTGCTATTAAATACTGTTTGTTAAATAAACAACATTAAATCTTTCGTAAGATTACTTTCCTTCTTCCTTCATCCTTGTTTTTTCTTCTCCCCAAAATGGACAGGGAGGGGAAAGTTAATTCTGCTGGATAGGCTACTCATACATGATGGCTACAGAACTAGAGGTCAACAACTGATCAACAGTAACATTATTGAACTGGTGTTCCTGTGATATTAAGATAATGATTTCTGAGGTCTGCTGACTAGGGGGAGCTGACAATCAAGATTAAATCTAAATGTCTCCAACTGCCATCCCTGTAAACAGCAGAAATCCTAGAGCAACCACTTCATTTCTACATGCATAAGCAACCAGGTCAACAGGAATTCTAACAAGGTAACAGCAGGCATGGTGGGACAATGACAGATATTGACAGAAAATTTAAAAATTATAAACCAAAATTTTCCACCTAGCTTTCCCCATGAGACTTTTATTCTCCACCAACCACAGTATGTTATTACCAGACATTTACAGAGATGGCGGGTTTTATCCCAATCTGAATTTGCCAGCAAAAAAGCATCTGTTGATGTCTTCAAGAAAGAATCTTTTGTTTTCTTATGGTTTATATTGTAGTACATACACCTGTGCTATAGGGTCTGAAGGAATCCCTAGGGATGACTCTGATTTCTCTTACAATACGGAAAGTAATCCTTACAATGGAAAGGGGTCAAATTACTACAGCCCAGAAAGCTATCCCATGTCAACTAGGCTATTGTAGCTGCATAAGCATGTGCTTTTAGATCACCTCAACCATGAAGCAAAGCACATCAACTCATAGCATCAGGAAAAGACAAGCATTGCTCCTATGACTCCATAAAGGCTACCAAAGTCTGCATGTTTTATTTTACATGAGAAGCAAGCTAAAAGCACATCTGCAATCATGCCCCCTTTATCCTGATTAGCATTGCAAGTGAAGAGATACCATTATCCATCTTCATTTTTCTTGCAGCATAAACAGCTCTGTGTCACTGACTAGCTGTTGCGTTTCCTGACAAAGCACTATTGTCTCCAGGGGAAAAAGTTTTTCCTCTTGCATTCCTCCTTTTAGCAACTATTGTCTACTGCCAACAGGGCTGACAGAAATTAAGTGAGCCACATAGTAGGCACCAACTAACACAGGCTACCAAGTTTCTTAAGTTAAAGCTGCCAAATGTAGCTATAGAAAACACCAGCACCTCAAACAAATACATAAAAGCATCAAAACCCTAAAATTCTGCATGGCCGTGACAGCAACCCACAAGGAGGTGAACCAAGCACTGGTGTAAAGCCTACCAGCTCTCTCAGATTGGCTGCAAACAACCCTGCCTCTGTCCCTGCAGTGAGTGTGCGTAGAGTCAACAACACTGAAATAAACTTCTCGCTACCCAGCACTCTCCCAGAGATGTGCATAAAAAAGAAAAACAACCACCCTTCAATGCTTCTGTCTGATTCAGACAGCAAACACAGCAAGAACAAAAAGGAAAAAGGAGAAAAAAAAAAAAAAGAAGGGAGGAGAAAAAGGAAAAAAAGGAGAATTCAGGCCACTCAGAACCAGACAGGTTTCACGTGGGTGACACCTGCGCTTGCAAGCATTGCACCATGGAAGGAGTAGCTCCAGGGAGAAAAATAGGCATAACCTTTGACATCCCTTTCCTCCACAAATACATGTACTTATGCAGTGATGGCCAGCGGTCTTGCCTCAAAAGCAGGAGAAAGCTTTCCTAACCCTCACAACTCCTGCCAGAACCCATCTGTCAGTAGGGCAGACAATAGGTGGCTTGGATTTGCCCCGTAAGATTTACCAGGATCTTACGAATACATCATCACCCAAGGAAGCATGATCTCAGAAGGCAACTAAATGTTCTATTTAACATCATAGGAAAGGACGAAAAAAAAAAAATCAAAATTTAAGGAGCAATCTAGCCCTCTTGCTTCAAAGAAAACAGTGTAACTGGGTTAGAGAGAGAATAGTTCAATGTCATTTGAGAAGTGTGATGATGAACAGAAGGAAGGAATACCAAAGATTTATACAGCAATAATCCTAAAACTGGTGGAAGTAATGTTTTCTCCTCCTTTTATTTTTTTTTTTTTGTTTAAATATGGTATAAATTATATTCCTACTCCTCCTTCCCTCGAGTTGCAGCACAGAACTTAAATTTCAAGCAGATCAGTGGGTGGAAGATCAAAGAATGTTTTTCAGAATTTGTTTTCTACCTACATGGAGGTGGGAGTAATATGTCACAGGGACCAAAATGTATGTGTGACATTGTATTAGAGATTTCCCAGATCGAAAAGAGCCCCAAATTCCTCCTTTAAAGTGGCAGAATGCATCATTCTGGGAGACTACTAGTCTGTATCCTCCATGCTGACAGCACAAGAAATGGGAAGCTCTGAACAGTGACATTCGTCCTCGGGAGCTGCTAAGCATTTCAGTTCAACCGGGGGACTACTGACAGCCTTGGCTATCTGACAGGCTGGAGAAGCTAAACATCAAATGATTCACTCGCCTGATCAACCTGGACAAGACACAACAGAGATCTTGCCTCCACAGATGAAAATTAAACCCCCAAACATTCATTAGGAGCCCGGTATTGAACCATGTAATTGCAGTCAGTAGTAATGGAAATTCTTAGTTGACTCTGCTTGGGTTTCACTCCTTGCTGAAACAAAAGCCTGGTGGGCTAGGTGAGAGAGATCTTTAGAATTACAATCAGAAAGCAAAGAGATGAAAGGTTGGAGGAGCCAAAATAATTCAGAGCAACGCAGACCATGAAAGCAGAAACAGGTCTATCCCGTAATAGCTGCTTCCTAGTGAGATAAGCAATCCCTAGTACCATGCAGAGGAATCCTTATTCCTGCTTCACCATTACAAAATTTTATTTTAAGCCTTTTCTGAAGTTCTGCTTTCCCTGCTCAAGGACAGAGTCGGTAGGAGATATTAGGTTTTTGCTATTATCTTGTGTTGCTTTCCTCAACACAATACCTGGGCTTATTCGACCTGAGAGAAGTGCATAGATTTCAGATTTTTCTCTTTATATGCATTGAAGCAAGTTCCTGGAACACAAAAAGAAAATACATTTGCATATCAATGGGGCAGGGAGGTGACAGGATCTCCATTACTCACGGGACCCAAAGCAATGCTCGCACCACCATAATCTGGTTTAAGTCACAGTTCTGTGTAGGTGTGCTTTAACTGGTTATTACTATTAGACAGGACAAATGAGAACACCCAAAAAATTGCTAGCCAAAGGAAACAAAGGTTATCGCGGCAGGAAGGTCCTCACTGAGGATGGAGGAGAGCAAAGACAAGCCAGGTGTTCCCTTCAGTCACTATCGCTCTGTGGCTTTTCGGAGAGTGAAAGGGAAGTATGCTTTCTCAAACAACTGTTTAAGACAAGGATTAATGGTTTTATCCTGCGTTCCCTGACTTTTATACTGCCAAATTAGACTCTGTTATGTCTGTCTGGCCTTCAGACAGATCTTTAATTTCAAACAGCTAAGAAATGGCTGCCCCAGAAACATTATCCCAACAGAAATATTTTCAAACAGGAAAAATCTAGTTTTGCGGGAGAAATAAGGAGGCAAGCCCTCTCTTCCTGCTGAGCAGAGCTCTGGCTTCTGTAGTGGAGCAGAGACACTTGGTGCCCTCTGTCCCGTCCCCCCCTGTTCCCCCCCCCGCAGCCGCAGGGTGCTCCAGCACCCCACGCCTCCTCCTAGGGCCCTTCTGGCACCATGCCACAAGCTCCCCAAAACCATCACGCTCCCGGCTCCATTCAGCAGGGGCAGGAAGGTGGGAATTCCTTGCCGAAGAACCTCGGCTATGAAATGGAGGAAGTGTGGAGACTGCAGATGAGAGCAATTAGGCTGTACACCGCAGTCTGATTAGTGTGATTTCCTCTGCATAAATGGGGGGCGGGGGGTTAGCCACCTGATGCTCACTCCCTTCTCTCTGCTGAATACCTAAAATGAGTGGAATGGATGAAGCAAGATGCCAGTAATTCTCTTAAAATTGAGTGTTTGCTTTGGAGGGCTTTTAAAGGTGAAAAAAAAAAAAAAAAGAAAGAAAAAGAGAGACAGTGCAAAATAAAACAAAAATCCTTAATTAAAATGCAGGGAACTGACAGCAAAATGAGATAAATCCTACCTTGCAGATTCTATAGGAAATTGCATATCCCAGCAATCATGATCAAGACTTCAGATCATTTTGGAAATTAAGGGCCACTGGTTCTTCAGAAGAGTTCAGCACTAGCAACTCTCACTTAATTTGGTCATTTCATTACAGTGCTTCTCCAGAAGATAAGGCCTAGCCAAAAAACAGCCACTGAGAAAAAGCGGATCTTCTAAACAGGACTGGCATCACATCTCCATCAGCAGCCCCTGGTGGGATGGCTCTAGGCAAGTCCCCATAGAGCATCCCAGGTCCCTCAGCATGATGGAGAGCCCCCCTGACAGCACGACGGGTCAGCAAAGAGATACCACCTCCTACCAGAAGGCATACAGCCTGGTACGACCTCCTCACATCCAGTGTTCATGTCGCAGGGCAACACAGCTACCAGAATCAGCCCACATCAGAGGTTGAATGATGCCCTTGACTCCACAAATGAGGTACCTCAGACACTGCAGATGCAGAAGACATTTACTTATGCAGGACAATGTGGGCAGGTGGTACTTAGCACCCTGCCCTAACATCAGAGGACCCTTCTCAGGACACTGCCTAACAAAAGCAGGGATCCATTACCTCAGAGGTGACTTTTTGCAGGCCAGGGCATACATTTTCTCTCCTTGCATAAGAAAGGCCTTGTCACTGCCACCTTGCTCAAGCAAAGTCTCACACACCTTGCCACAAGGTGACAAGAGAAAGACACAGTGGCCAGCACTGTACCAGCATGGCATTCATGAGGACTGCACCGCCTACAGGAATTGAAGCAAGTGTGTGTGGCCAAAATTAGGCTCTTTCCAAGCCAGTTTCCTCCTCTTCTCATTCCAATCTCATGAAGTTCAGCTTTGAAGAAGGCAATGGTTACATACTGCAAACCCAGAGTATTGTCAGTAAAGATGGTACCACAGATTAAAGCTGGTGTGAGCACTGGAGGAAGAAAACAGACTGCAGCTAAACTGCTCCTACACTGTAGTCACGAGGTTCCAGACATTACCCCAGAACAATTTAGTTTCCTTTCCAAGGAGGGAGACCCTAGCCATGGCCTCCCTGTCTATAGGAATAAACAAAAAATGGTCCGGTCACAGCTTTTAGGCTAACAACCCACAGATTGGACTTAGTTGTTTTAATTGTTTCTGATGTGTTCAGCTCTCTCTCTCTGATGGTGGTGCTCCATCTCTCCTCCAGCTTCCCTCACCATCCGCAGCAGCATCTGCAGCAGCTCATTCAGGATGTCAGGTCCATCCACTCCGAGGAGATGAGCGCTGCAGCTGGGTCCCTTTGTGTCTCTCAGTACCAGTAAACACATCGCTCGTCCCCACCTGTAGATGCTGGTAACTGTGTGATTCACCATCAGCCTTAGGAGCAAGCACTGAGACTACCCACAGCAGGGTACTGCTGCACTAAATAGAACATGAGCAGTCACAACTCTTGGTATTTAGCACTCCTTCCAGGGCTTCAACTCACCAGGATAAAGGAACCTTTGCTACAAGAAACTGTAAGGTCAAAGCTGAAATTCAGGATCACCTTGCCTGATCACAGCGTGATACAATATAAAATTATTTGTGTGCTTGGAGCTCAGAGTCAAAGAACAAGAGTTTCAAAAAGTCTTCTTGCCTTTGAAAGATTTTACTTTCAATAACCTTAATCTGTCTGGATTTAACAGACTTGACTCACCTTCTACACCAGCCAGATCCACAGAGATAGATGTTCCTTATTTACACCAGAGAAGAGAATCACAGCTTGGGATGCCGGTTCTCATTTACAAGGAATTTGCCCCAGTTTGAAGGCATACAGGAACCCTGCAGTAAGTATAAATTACCACTCTCAGGTCAGCATGCACTGACAGTACATAACTGGAAATCAGGCTACTGTCTCCACGTCTAGTCTTTACTAGCAGCCGATGGCAGATTAATGGGATGTGTGACAGACAGTCGAACCAGAGCTAAAATGGAATAAAAGGGAAGGTACATATATCTGCCTGCCTGGCAAAGTACTGAATATATGAATACTGCAAGCAGATCCCATGGGGACAATCATGCTTTTAATCACAGTTTGGCTTATTTGCCTTTATGGGTCCCAACTTTAAAAGCAACCTCAGATCTGACAAAAGGAATGAAGAAGAAGAGATGAATCTTTGTGCAGATGGGTGTACAAAAGTAAAACTCTTTTCAGTGTTAATGAACAGACAGAAAGACACAAGGTGAGCAAGATCATATTAGCATTTCTCATTTCCATCTCTAGCCAGAGTAAAATCTCTGTTCTCAAAGCACTGTCAGTGACACACTGAGAATCATGTCCCAAAGGCCTTATGGTGTTTACCAAAGCGTCCTTATTGTTGGGAAAAACTTAATAAAACAAAGAGATGGCTCCCTCGTGGGAGTGGACAGGAGCAATCAGACCTCGCATTAGAAGTTTTCTGAGGCTGATCACACAGAAGACAGAAGCGTCCCTCCTCAGATGCTGATGTCTTGAAGGGCTATTTTCCTATCCAGACAAAACAAACACCCAGGGCCGTACTCTGCACTCAGTAGCACTAAGGGCAATGGGATTGACTGAAGGTAATGTTTGATTTCTGCCTGTCTGCATAGCCCATGCAGTATCTGCACCCCTGACTGTTATGCTGCACAGAGCTTCCCAAGCCCTGGGTGAACGCTACCTGCAAAGATGTAAGCACTTGCTAAGATCTCCCTCCCTCTTCTTTCCCCTCCAGCACCACTCAGCTTTGCTCCAGGGCTCAGCAGAATTGCAGACCTTCATACAGGGGTGTAGCAGAGCCACGATGGGAACGCAGAAAGACTGGAAAGGCAGAAAAGCCCACTAGCTAACCCACAGGTCTGCATTGTTCACCAGTGGGTGCTCAGGACCTCACTCCGACAGGGACACACTGCCACCATGTGGAAACGGTCCTTCCTCTCCCAGGCGGCTGGGGAAGGACACGGGGAGATGGCTCACAGCCTCATCAATGCTCATTAGTTGCACTGCTAATGCACCGGCAAGCCGCACACGCTTTGGCGCTGTGCTGTAGGAGGACTCTGTAAATTTAATTTATTGAGACTAATGCAAATTTAATTTCTGCTAAG
This sequence comes from Aramus guarauna, assembly GCA_013400195.1. Lineage (NCBI taxonomy): Eukaryota > Metazoa > Chordata > Aves > Gruiformes > Aramidae > Aramus > Aramus guarauna. Next base: position 206,275 of record VXBL01010261.1, read on the forward strand.
TTTTTGTAATCACAAATCTAATGGCAGGGTGGCTGCTGTGGACAGTGATGTAGCTACCGAAATGCACACTGCCACTCACTTTCCTCCACTGATAAATTAAAACAAGAGGCAGATCATCAGCAACTCTTCAGACAAGCAAGATGAGAGTCCAAGGCTGGGTGCCACCTCTATCCCCAAGACATCAGGGCAGCACACAGAAAAGGGTAGAAAGCCTCAAATGACGCGGGACACCAGCACCTAGTTTCTTCCATCTTGCTACAGCCAAAAAATCCCAAGCCCTGGTCTGTGCTTTAGGTGAGGTGGTGAAGAGCCAGGCAGCCTTGGCATTAGTGGGTCAGCTCTAAACACCAAGATACAGCCCAACTGCATAATTCTGTCAGCAGGAAAATAAACGGCAGGTGAGCACCAGTGGGAGTGTCTCATCAGTAGACTCAGAAGGTTATTTAGACACGGTTTGGAGACCTATTTATTCAATAAGGGCTGTAATTAGCCTGCAGATTAATCTGAACACATCTCTCTATGGCAGAACGAGAAATAAGATTCTTTTGGAAGAAAATAATTCAAGTGTTGCTGCTAACAGGTCAATACTCTCTATACAGATTTAAAAAATAAAGACATTAAATCAAAAAACAAAGGGGGTGAGTTTTTTATTCCTAACTCCTTCATAAAAACTGAGGCAGGAGGCCCCAACAAAAAGCTCCCTGAAGAGGTTGGGGAAACTGCAGAAACTACCAATACTAGAAAACAATGCTACCTGTAACTATGCAGGTACATCCGCATTTCACAATGGGCCTGACAAAACCCACAGAAGAGACAGCAATTCCTTTTATTTACTTTGGTAGGCTTTGGGTCAGCTCTCAGATGCAGCAACCGCTCATTTTTATTTCCATTTTAAAAAAATACATTATGAACTCTAGTGTATGCAGTCCTCTCTTCATTCAAACAGACTGCTGTTTCATGCCAACAATCAGACAAGAGAAATGAAACATTCTCATTATTATTGACAATGAAACAAGATTCGTCCTGCTCAGCCTCTTACCCTGTTCTTTGGATTTAACTCCTGGCACAAACTTAATGAACAGAACCTGAAGCAAAGCAGACTGTGCCAGACAACACATTCTAATCTGAAATTACATCTTCTGTTCTAATGTGAAAACTCCAAAGCACCTTTGATGAAAACACACACACACACCTTCCACATACGCACAGCTCAGGATTAGCCCTTACGTATTCAATAGTCAGAACCAACTGCCTGCTTCTGTCCACTTTAATCAGGAGACACCACTCCGGGACGGCATGATCGCGTAAGCTTATAAGACGCACAGCTCTGGCGCTGGCCCCACTGGAGTTCCATCTCGCCTCTCCAAGCTGCAGAGAGTCTCGATCCCAATCAAGTGAAGGCAAGAGGGAAAACAACAGAATAAACACTGCATATATTATATATCTTCTGGGAGGAGAAACGTGCCCATAGCTTGTCCTGTTTGACAATTAAGATTCAGAAAATGCAAGCAGGCTGTTTTCTTTTGAACCATCTCTCACTAAAAATGAAACCCATGTTCTGCAGTTCATTTCTTACCTTCAACAGCCCTTTTGGGAAGTCTTTGCCATCGTTCATCCCCTGGAGGTTAGCAATGAACTCGTGGCAGGTCATCTTTTTCCCAATGTTCTGGAAGGGATGGTAGAGAAATATAGTATCATATTCACATTGCTTTCCAAAATGATGTAAATAAGCGACACCAGATGAACTGCATCTCCCTGTTCTCACACAAGCCCAAGGCAGGCAGCACTAAGGCAGCATTCCCAAGATTACTCAGAGGCAAGCATCCTTGTGTGAATATAGTTAGAAAAGGGAAGGTGCATTTGGACCCCAAGTCCCACACATCCATCCAAAAAGAAAAATGACTAAACAATGGAGGGTAGTGAAGAGGGTGATGATGAGGCTCCCTGGTATCTTCGTGGTACCTTACACTCCCATGTCTCCAGAGGCTCTACCAGCCTCTGACAGAAAAGCTGCACTTGATCCTGCTGTTGGTCTTAAGGAAGCAGCCAACTGAGGCCCTTTCCAGATCTTTCTTGTATGATTTCCAATGCTCTCTTCCAGTAGCAACTGCCATGAGTTGGATTAAGATGCCAAGGAGCAGCCACTACCTTTTCAGATTCACAGGCTGAGGCTGCCTTGACATTTCCATAGGATTGCTCTCTTTCCTGTCTAATTCTCAGGCTGAAAGTTGGCCAACTGAGCCACAAACAGGAAAGGATTGGCTATGTTCATGTAGTACCCAAACTGCTCCATTTGGAGGCTTGAGGCTGTCCTAAATTGCTCTTGGATCCCTGTCTTCATCATGTCTCAGAGAAGGTCCCCTACTCAGTCCCCTGGGTGCTAGAACTCCCGTGCTTGGCATGTGGGAAGCCTTGTGAGCAGGCAGCAATGACAACACTGAGTTGCTGAAAAACAAGCCCAGAGAGATCTGGGGAAAGAGTAGCAGCCTGAGATGAGCTGTGAGACATGGTAAAGACAGAGGGAAAACAGGGCCCTGTGATGACCATGGTATCTTTGGGGATGCCACTACTGCCAGTCAGGAGAAGGGGCTAAACAAGACTTCTCCACGGTCAAGGTATGCCACAGCTGCAGAAATACAGTGGAAGAGCTTCGTGCGCAGTGACTTAATTTGGGGTCCTGCTCCTAACCCAACACAGGCATGGAGCCCAAAGAAGGGCACCAGTCGGTAGACAGGTCATTCAATGCTAATAGTTACATGCCCATCCCTGGAAGTGTTCAAGGCCAGGTTGGATGGGGCTTTGGGCAACCTGGTCTAGTGTAGGGTGTCCCTGCCCATGGCAAGGAGGTTGGAACTAGATGATCTTCGAGGTGCCTTCCAGCCCAAACTGTTCTATGATTCTATGACAGCTTGGACTGCACATCCTCTATGTCCCTTCCATAATGTATGATCAGGGAGAGATTGAATCTTGACCGTCAGCCTCATCTAGCCACAAAGGAAGATCCCACAGCCTGTGGCCAGCAAGAGAGGGGATTCTTCTGGAGGGACACACGATGCACTGCTTCCCACATCAGGGAGGCTCCTGACAACACATTCTGGCTGTAACTCTGGCGCTCTGGTTGCTAAGTTTGCAGAATACAGCTCATAATTGCAGTCTTTGGGTACAGGCTGGAGCTGTTCTACTAGAATTGCAAATGCTTTCCTTCCTCCCTGTGACAGACTTCAGCCTGCTTCTATTTTTTTCCTCCACGCAGTAGTTTGCAGCTTCCCCACAATGACCAAACCCAACAGTAGCGTGGCTCATTTCACCCAGTGAGATAATTGGCAATGCAGAGGAATGGCTGCTTTGCTCCAGGACCAAAGCTAACATCTCCACACAGCGCCACACAGATTCCAGAAGATGCGCCTGGCAGTCTCAAGATACCTCAAAAGTCTCTAACATCACAGTCTGGGTGATGACCTCCCTGCAGAGAAGCAAGCATGCATCTCCAAGACAGAGCTAGCAAAAATTATTTAGTTACATCGAGAATGAAATGTGGCAAGACAGGAATAAATAAAGGGATAAGCAAGAGTTTGTCTACAAGAGTTAAGGGAAAGTGTGAACTGAAGGCAGAGCAGCTGCACTACAGCCCTACAAGCAGTTGAGCTTATTGTGAAATAAAAGAGTCCACACTTATGATCAGTATGTCAACAACAAATGAAGCTCAGTGTAGACAAGCCCTGTGACTCATTTTCTTCCTGCTCTAGCAGAAGCATGCTAAGGATGGGTCAGAGCATTATCTTTGTTAGGAAACAGGCAATTAGTGTATATCTGCAAGGGGCTGCGTTCCAAGTCAAAAATGCCCAACTTACCACCTATGTGGAAAAATGCAAAGCATTAAGAGGAAGACCAAAATTACAGGAAAACGCAGAAAGAGAGAGAGAGGAGACACATGCAGAAGTCTGGCAAACATTATAGCTACGTACACGTAACAACACACTAACAACTGGCAGTAGGATAAGCCTCCAAAGTTACACGCTGCAACAGACAGTCATCCTAGCTTCAGCTGCAAATCATCATCAGCAATGATGGGTCAAGAGCCAGATCATTTACTCCAGTACCTAATGAAGACAGTAGGGCCCACTAAAGCATTGCAGGGAGCAATGGGAAATGCTGTCAGGCCGATGCACAACCATTTAGTCTCCCTGCATGGAGTGCAAGGCCAGGCAGGCTGTAGAGCAGGTGCCCCACACTGCTCATTGCTCTGGGGAGCAGCAAACCTGCACAGGCAGTCTCAGCTGTGCTCAAGAGAAGTGGCGTATGCCAAGAGGCACACCAAGGCACGTTCCTGTACCTTCGCTCACCCTCCTGCTCAGCCTTCGAGAAAAAAATTCTTCACAAATCCCTTCCCCTCCCGCTTCTACTATTTTCAGACAAAGGCATTCAACTAATGGGAGGTGGGCGTCAAAACCCCTGGGAAAGCACAGACAAGGCTCAGCTTCATTACCTGCACCCACTGCAGAGATGCACCCACAGGGGCTGAGCCACCCTTGGAGACAGACCCAGGGTGTCTCCATCTCCTGCTGCCCAACCCACCACTCTTGCTGTGTAAGAGCTCCCAACTGAGGCCCTCCAGGAAGAGCCCTCAGCAGTGCAGTGGAGGGTCTCAGCGAGAAAGAAGCCTGAAAGCCACCTGGCTGAAGCCACAGCTCTTGTATGCTATCATGCCATGCTCCCTGTGTTTTTCCCTCTCCATCCTGACTCCAGGACAGAGGAAACCTCCCATCATGGGAATACCATGCATAGCAGGTGTATTGCACCATGGGTGCTGAAATACGTGTCCTAGAGCTGCTTGACACCCCATACCAGTGTGACTAAGAGGACTCAAACTGGAATACTATTTCCCCCAGGCAGGCAGTGGGGAAGAGGTGTGCAGTGGGGGGACACTGCTCCCACTTGGGATGCACATCTTCCCTCCACAATCTTGTCTCTGGGCACACTCCCATCATTACCCTGCCTGAGCAGAACTCTGGTTCCACCAGATCTCCCCCCTGCAACTGGATGCTTGCAAACACCACCTTCCCCTTGTGACCTTCCCAACATTTCTTCACCTACCTTCTTTCTTCTGCCATCACAAATGTTTTCACATACTGGAAAGGGGAAGCCAACCCCAACCACAGCTTCCCAGCCAGGGCCAGCTGCTGTAACCAGGGAAGGATGGGAAACACACCAGAAAGACGAGGCCTGAGGATAAGGAGCATCCTCACACATTATCGCAAAACCAGGCACAATGCCAGGCTTACACATGACTCATCTGGGCATGCTGGAAAGCCCTGCACAGGACAACAGCCTGGGAGTGCAGCCTTCTCACTGCTTGCTGTCTACAGGGGTGCTTTAGGAGCAGGACAACAGCCAGAGGACTCTGCTGCCAGACCATCCCCTTCCAAGCACAGTGTCAGCAGAAGCAGTCTATACAAAGCTGTGCATACTCACATGGCCATGCAGGTCTGTGTTCAGCAGCATCATGGCACACGTGAGACAGTGAACTCCATCTGTAGAAAGAGACGTAACCAGAGTCACATGCAAACCCACAACTGGACCTTTAAGAACAGCCTCATAGTCTAATTGAGTCTGTTCCCCTTATGAGAATCTGTTTTATCAAAAAATATACATAATTAAATAAATGAACAGCGAGGTCATACTGCAGCTGCCAAGCCAGAACAGCCTTTCTTTCATCTTTTAATAACTGTCAAAACTATTTTATAGCACCCATGGATGAGGCGAACTGGGCAGGAAACCACGCTGTCACCCTTTGCTTGCTAATACTAATATCACAGCCTGAATGAGCTCCCTCTTCTTCATTATTTCAGGGCAGAAAGGGAAGAGTAAAATACACACATTCTTGTGTGCAGATTGGATACAGCATGGTATCCTGTCTTCCTTCCCCTCTGGCTCCCTCCTCATTCAGGGCTCAATTACACTGAATTTTGGAGAACTTCAGTCAGGTATTTATGCTGCCTTGACTCCTTATTGGGTAGAAAGTGCTCCAGCAATTTCTAAGGTGGTCCTGTAGCAAAGGCTCTCAACAATGAGCCAGAAGAGACAAATTATATCCCTAGCTCCATCCCTGGTGTCACTGTGGCAGACTTGGGAAAGTCAGTGTAGACTGTCATTTGCAGAAGTGGACACCAATTTCATATGCCTCATTTTGCAGGCATCCCTTTCAAAACGCAAAATGTATTGGCTGTGCACAAATCCAGACAAAGGTGACAGTGTCCATGGTGCCATTTATCACCTCTGAAAATCCAAATGCCTCTAGCCAGTTAGAAACACGTTAGGAAAAATGTTTTCTCCATTCTCTTGTTCATAAACACAGGGCGCAACCTTCCCTTCTCTCACAGATGTGTCTTTATGACACAGAGTCATTTATGAGACATGCACACACTGCAGGAGATGTACGTAAAAACTTTTGTAGCTGAGTCCAGATGAAGACCATGCACAGGTGTCTCTGTGCTGTGAAGAAAGAGGAATGGGGGGTGAGGATACATCTCACGCTCAGTGTGGCAATCACACACTTGAATCTGTGCAAGATGAAGCCATTACAAAAAGATTTTCCCCAAGGTAAGGACCATGTTTACTCACAGTATTTGTGCAGGCCCTAGTAGCTAAGCAATGTGGTCAAACTGTAGCAGAGCATGAAAAGACAGAAGAACTATTATCACTAGCCGTAATAAGTCTGAAGCAGTTTGAATCTGGGTCTGTGATGCTACATTTCAGGTCTATGCATTACTCTAGAGTAGTCTGCTCTCATTTCCAAACCACAAACACACCCAGAGGACGGAAAGGGGAAAAGAGAAAGGCAAATGCAATACGGGATTTCTATTGAAAGGAAAACCCACCATATTTCTGCAGTGTAGCACTTGACTACTGACTGTAGAAACACAGCATCAAAAGTATGTAGAATCCTGGGCAAATTCTGCAGGACTCACTGTAATCTAAATGCTTACTCAGGCTCAGAAGTGGCAATGTCCCTCCTGCACCCCGGACTATGTAGTGAGGCTGCCACAACAACATGAAAGTTGTTATTTCAGTCTGGACATAACACACCTATTCTACCTGACTGCCTGTGGTGTCCTGAAACAAGAAAGGCATTAGGAAGAGGACAGAGGTAGCATGGGAGCAGATCCTGTCTTACTGCTACCTATTCCCCTCCCTGGCATGCCAGCCGGTAAAGCTAAACAGGCACAAAGTGAACAAACATCACCTCAGTGCAACGGGAGTAGGACACAAACCAAGGCATAAGGCAGTGCGGCAGTACCTCCCAGTGCAGGAGCTCCGTCTCACTTACGCTTGAGATTAAAGGCACAGCTTAGCCCATACTTATTTTCTTTCTCGCTCTCCTCCCTTTCTCAGTGTGCGATCAGCCCGCACTGCAACCACAGGGCTGCGTGCCTCTGCCAGCATAGCTGGCTGAATGCAGCAGCTACACCAGCGGACAGTTCGTCCTCTTCTCCAAGGCCAACTTCCTCAGGTTTAATCCGTGTGTGTGTTTGTTTCCCCCATCCATTTCCAAAATGACTGAAAACATTGGCAGCACTCTGACTGATGTTAGCTAGTGGAGATGAAACCATGCCAGGGTCTGGATACAGCACCCAAAATTCACCCCCACAACTGGCAAGGACCGGCATGCCTGGTGCCAGCACTTGCAGAGACACAAGCACCGAATGGAGCACGGAAAGCGAACAGCTTCTCTTCCACCTGAGATGGGACCTATTCCCATCCACGTGCGCGTAGCAAGAGTACAGGAAGTCAGCAAGACCAGAAACCGCAACTGAGGACATTCAAATCTGGAGATGCTATAACTAAGGATTTACACTGAGGAGGACTAAACAATTCTCCTGACACTGGATAAATATAGATTTTTCACTGCCTTACCATGATTATGTGTGGAGAACATGGAGGGTTTCAGTGCTCACCACAGGCAATCTCTAAAGTCTGGCATGACAATTACACACCTTCAGGCATGCACCGTACATGCTACTGAAGGCGAGAAGAGAGAGATAACCAACGACCTGCATACCAGAAACAAAGTTACCTTGAGAAGAAATCGTGTTTGGGTTGCACTGGTAGTATCTGCTGGAGAAGTGAATTAAAACTCTCTCTCGTTCCTGAGTTTCTCCAATAAGTGAAAAGGCTTTAAAGAAACTCCTAGAAGAAGAGCAGAAAAAGGTGAAATTAAAGTCATAAATCTCTTTTTGCCTCACACAGCACACAGAGCAAAGCTCACTTCACAGCAAGAAGTACAAAACTGCACACCAGACATTTGATTCCAAGAAGCCTTTCTAGGAAAATGGGCTATTATCCCATGTGCAGTTAATCCCAATGTTACAGTAAATGAAGCAGGAAATTACCTCTGGTCTCAGCCACAGAACATACAAACTAATAAGCAACTACCCCATTTGAAAGATCTGTTCTTATTTTTAATATTTTTCTTATCTTTGGGGAAGGAACTGGAGCAGGTGTTGTTTATGCATGACAGACATCCAGGGTGTTCTCTGTCCTTTCTGTAATTGTCTGTCACCCTGCACCTTTTAACTTTACACTCACTAGTCTTCCCATCCAACTCAGGGGTGCTACTGCAGGCAAGCAGGTGCACTGCAGGCTCAGAGCCCACACCAAACATGGGGTCCTCCTTATGGAGGGTCACCTATCAGAGCAGCCAGGACCTCACAGAGGGCAGTGTGTGACTACCTGACCTGCAGAAAACATCTGGGGAAGAGGGCGGAAGAGTCGCAACGTCTCCCACTGAGCTTCAGCAGCAGGAGGAGCAACCCAGTTCTCCTGGGTTCCTGCTCAGGACAGTCCAGGGCATAGAGCTGGTGCACACCTGGGCACGCTCATTAGACACAAACAGTGAGCCTGTGCGAAGAGGTGGGACACACATACATCTTCTGCTCATCATCCAGCACTTAATGACCCCGCCTCTTAACCACCTCACTATTCTTCCTGCTAGAAAAAAATCGCCTCACAGCCAAAGCAGAACTTCTGTACTTCCCAAAAATCGCCACATCCTGGAGCCAAGAGATGACCTCAGCGGTATCTGCCTATGCTCATTTGTCAGGATGCTTCTAAGAAAAGCCTGAAAACACAAACCCTCTGGGTCCAAAGCAAGACAGCATACAAAATGAGTGCCTAATAGACAATTTTTAAATACCCCCTGGGGCTGAAACTAACACCAGATCTGAGAAGCGTGGAATATGTTGCTCGAACATTCACATCTATCTAGCCTGGACATTAATTTTTTCTCTTTGATGTAAGGTCAGAGATGGGCTGTGCTTGAAACAATTTCGCACCCATACAGAGTGTGATCTGCTTGGTAATAGCTTAATTTCCCATGTAATGTATTGCAAATAACCCAATTCCCAAGTAGATACAACTGAGTCTTTGCAGGGTTTCTCTTCCCTTCCTACCTCAGGCCCCCATGAGACATTTTGACAACTAGCCATTTTTCCTCCTCCTCCAGCTCAGGCTCTTTCCAGCGATACCTCGTGCCCACACCAGGCACCACCAACCTACACTCTTTCTCCTCCTCTTCAGTATCTTTATGCCCCACAAGCCCCCCAGGTGAGGCAACTGATGAAAAAAGGGAGGTTTCTCACTCTTCGAGCATGATGCTGTGGCTGAGGTCCACGGCGGCGAGTTTCTGCCGACGAGGATGGACTCTGAGAGGGGCTGGAGCGGTGGTCCCACCTCCTCCCCTCCTGAAGTTCTGTGGAGGATGTGAGATGCACTCGGGAGATGCATGGGTGACATGGGTCCAGGGTGTGGAAGAAGAGCAGGGTGATGAAGGAATAACTCTATGTCCCAGACTTGCCACCGACCGTGATATGCACTGCACTATGGCCTCCCTCAGCCTGGGGTTAGCGTGGGTCTGGGCTGCCGCCACAGGCTCCAAAACGCTTAACAAACCACAGCTTGTCAGCAAGCCAGCAGCAACAGGGCGGTTACCTCTCGCTCTCAGCAAGCACGAAGCAGCACGCCTCAGCTCCCCCAGGCTTCAGAACGATGCTCTGTCCCCTGCCTCCGCTGCACACTCGGGGCGTACAGCCGGCAGTCGCTGCGGCTACTCCTGAAACCTCAGCAAACCCCTGGCATGTCTAAGTCCCACACGAGCCAGGGCATATTTTAGAGAAGGTCATGACTATTAATATTAACAGGAGATCTACTGGGAGCAGAGACCTCCTAAATATGTGCCACAAAGCAATTAGGTGTTGGATTTCACAATTTAAAAGATGGGTATATTTAGCATCACGCTTCAGGGCTGCTAAAACGTGGAACGAGCAGTAGACCTCCCACCGCCCTGGCTGCTCCCGCCCTGGGCCAAACGGGTGCTCTGGCAGTTCGCTCTTCTGCAGACACCTTTCCTCTCTGCCACCTTCAGCAGGCAAGACTCTGGGCTTTCCTTGGGGTCTGCCTGGGGCTAGCCCCCTGCAAATGCATTTTCAAGGGGACTGGCAAGTGCCTGCAGACTCCTGGTTTTGTATCATTAGGAAAAAAACAAACAATAATCCACTTGAGTAACCGCATCCAGATGATTTAAACTCACTTTAAATCCCTTTAAATACCAGAACACCAGTAACCGTGCTAACAGGCCACTGCTACACAAACTTGGTGTTTTGCTTCCTAAACTGAAAACAAACATTGTTGAGGCCTAATTCCAGTGTAAAAAGGAAGGAAAACTGAAGGGCTGGGTTTTCAAACACCCACGCTGGCGGTTACCAGACTCTCAACAGCATTTTCCACGTGGCAGCTTTTGCTGCTCCGCACATTTTTGGGTTCCTCAGAGGGACACGGCAAGGGGGGCTGCTGAGCCACATCAAACCTGGCCATGCCTTTGTGCACTGCAGCCAGGCAGAGCAAGCTCCAAAAGGCATCACCCAAAAATTCTGAGCGGCTCAGCTGTGATCAACACCTTCATTCCCCAGCAGCACCGGGCAGACTATGAGTCCCCTGTTTACCAAGTGACTGGTCATTTTTCTCCATCTCCTCTGCATCAAGGACCATCTCTAAGCAGGTCCACCCAAAGATTTCCCTCTCCAGGAAATACCACCACTCCAATAGCACCCTGGAGTAAGGCAGCACACCAAGCCAAACAGAAGAGAGAAACTCCATCTCAAAACCACGTCACATCCCTCTTTTCACCCTCTTAAGCTCCCACAGGGTAACTGCTTCAATCAGGACAACACAGCAAACAGCACTGTTACTAAAACAAGAACATAAGGTCTGCAAACGGGCACGTACCTGAGCGAGCAGTCCAGTGTCATGCCTGTGAAGTCAAAAAACTTAAGGTATTCTTCGGCCACAAGCTTGCTGAATTCATTGCTTTAAACAAAGAAATAAATAAGTAAAGGTTATCATTCAAGAGTGAACCCCTCCAGAACCAGCAAGAACAACAACATGGCCAAAGGCCTCAAATCAGCACGTACTTTTTACCCAAATGCTTTGCCACATCGGAGCGTTTGAATCTGTCCAGATGGTAGAGGCGCTTAGCCAGGCGCCTGGCTGCTTCCAAATTGCTGCTGCTGCCATTGCTGAGATCATGGCCAAGGGCTCCAGTGGCATCTTTCTCCTGAAGTTCATTGCTTCCCATGGCAGCACTAGAGCCTAACACCATATTCTGCAGTTCAGCATTGCTACGAGACAGAAAGAATATGGAAAGAAGAAAAATAAAATGACATTACAGTCTCAAGAAGGATTTAATTCCTCTTAGAATAGAAGGCAATTAATGGTACAGAGGCAAAATTACACAATATAGCAAATTCTACTTAATTGAAGGAGCTGTGTAGAACAGGGACATTTATTTAGCAGTCATAAGAGGTTAAGAGAGTTAAACACGGCTTTCCAGCCCAGAAACACATTCTGCTCTGCACTCACCTTGAGTTTGCAGAGTGTCCACAACTTGTGCTCACTTCACAGACAGCCTACAGCTGCACCTGATAGTATTGGCTCCTCATTTGCTTCTTGCACTAGCATTTTTTTAACCCAATTGCTTGCTTGGCTTGAAGAGGTCCTTGTAAAAGTAGGCCATTAGCCATTTTCCAGGGGAAAATGCAGCAAGCAGGTCAGGGTGTTCAGTAGCTCCAACTTGACTCAGCACAAGTCCCTTCCTCATTCTTCGCCAGTTGTCCTGGAAACAATACAACTCCCCAGATCTAAAATAATATCCACAGAAGACTCAGTGGCTTCTGTGCCACCCATGAGAGTGGGCATCCCACGAGGAGGCACCACTAAAAAGAACAGGACTCAGAGCAAGGAACCCAGTTTGGGGAATGGGAGGGAGACACAAGCCACCCAGGCCAGCCTGGAGAACTGCTTGCTTTCCTCCTGCTCACTTACGATGGCAATAATTTCCCTCACCGGCTGCTCAAAGTCAGGATGTTCAGCATGGCAATCCCAGAGCATTTTACATAAATCATGCATTTATAGATTCCTCCCACCTCTACTACAGTGGGAAAGCTCTGGCTGAGCTATGTGCCTCCTTTGCTTCTCCCCTCAAAGAGGTAAGAGCCCTCCACACCAGGAAGCACGCCCCCATATACACACCCCTGCACACGGGCAGGCTTTTAACTTTGGAAAAGGTTTTCTCTGACAATGGCACGAAAATTCTTGCAAAATCTCAGCTCTGTGTGTGCATTTCTATTAAAAAAAAATATTATACAGAAATTCTTTCCACTAAATCCTCATTTACACAGGGCTAATGAACAATCAGCAGGGGTCATGCACAGGGCAGATATGAGTGGAATGAGTTAAAGATGATTTTTGAACATAACACTTCAACATACCACAGTTTCATACACCACTGTAATCTTCGGGCTTGACAAGCCATGGTTAGCACAACTGATTGCTGTGCTCCAGTAACAATTATCTAGCCATTTACTGAAATGTCTGCTAGCTACTTATTAACCCTTTAAAGATGAGATTTTCATATAATGTGAGCTTAACATAAAAATCTTTGCTATTCTGCATGCCTCCTTCCATGCAAATCATTGCCTCTGCTCTACCTCNAGTGCTGCTAGAACATCAAAAGTACTACATATACCCATTGTGGGTACAACTTTTTTTATTAAGTATCTGGGGAAAACAGACATCTAACCTGTTCCTACAAGTACTGGTGATTTGATTTTGCATTTATTTCAGTGTAAATAATAAGGTGCTATAACATAAGGGGCTCAGACTCACTGCTGTAGTAGGGAATTAATACTGTAAATACAATTCCAACATCATTAACATCACTGACCACCAGCTACCCTAGAAAGCAAAAAAAGCCCCTCCTGATACCATTGTTGTCTTCTCAGCCCTCTCCAAAAGCACTAGCCAATGTCCAAAATTCTCTATATTTGGTCTACTCCAAACTCACAAAGAAAGCAAATTCCAGAGTCCTCTGACACACACCCCAATCAACACCTTGTCCATTCAAATCAGGCACAACTGGTTTCAAACTCCCAGCTCTAACAATTGATAAGAGCAAAGGATAACCAGGTGAGCTAACACATATACGGAGCCTTCCACATACAAATGCTGCTTTGAAAGCCATGCCAACTTGCAGAGCCTTGCTCATAAATCACAGCCCTGTTTCACCACTGTTCTTTATTAAAGGCAATATTTATAGCCCTGAAAGATGGCCAAAGCTGACAAAAAACATCTGTACCCTGCTAAGAACCAGTGCACTACGAGAGTCAATGTTACCACAAACCACCACAAGTTTAGAAAGAAAGAAAGTGCCAGCATCTGCCACTTAGTGAAATAAACAGTACGGCAGCTCCCAGCTTCTGTTTTGCCTCCCGGAGCAGTGGCTGGGATGTGGAGGAGGAACACACAGCAAGAAGGAGAGCGTGCTCTTTCCCCTGCTCTTGAAAACTAGCTGACAGGGCTGCATAAGAAAACTTGTCTTCCGTCCTCCCTGATTTAAAACTTCATCCTGATACGGGGTCCCTGTACACGTATCAGGTCACAGAACAGGTATGCTTCCTTCAGTTATTCTGACAGTTAATTAGTTTTTTACTTAGTAAGGGTAAGAAGGCAATCAAATCAACAATATAGGTAGTCTGTAACATTAGCCACTTGTTCAGGAAAAATGCCAGGTTGTGAACATTTAAGTGAGACTTCAGTTCTCAAGCTCTTTAGTTGGTGAGACTCAGTGCCCACGTCACTGAAGGCTTAGGAAATACAGATGCCCTGTGCATGGCTACTGCAAGCTGCCTTCTAGATAGGTTATTTTAGCAAGGTCCAGGGGGTGTTATTCAGGGGAAAGGCTGACATCTCTTCTTACCTCCAAGTCTCTCTGGGTGCACCATTTTCCTTCCGTGCCTCAGTTTCCCCAGTTGCTGAACACAGATATTAACACTTGTTTCCCTCTGTAAAGTGCTTATAATGGACTCTAATCAAGGGCTAGGAGTGACCAAGGCTGCAAAGGGCTGTCTTCTACAGTCTACAGTTTCTACACATAAGGAGTCCAGAGCAGCATTACCAGCTAAACAGAGTCAAGAAAGGGCTTTGTGAGAAGAGCAAGGCTGGATACTGATTTCCCATGCAGCTTTACTCTTTATTGTATAAAAATGAGAAACCTCCACTGACAAAAGTGGGCTGAAAATGTAATAGATTACATTGCCCCTAATCCTGGATTCAAGGCCAAAAGGGACTGTAACAATACTACTGGTAATTGTCTGTGCAGCAACAGCTGCTGATTTTCATCCAGAGACTCTTAACATTAATCTCTGCTATCAGAAGACACAGAAAACAGAAGCTACAAAAAAATCAAATCCCTTTGGTCGCACAGTGCATGAGATGTGGCCAGAAACCAGGTCCTTAGACCTTCTTACTTCTGTCCCCAGCAATGAACCCCTGACACATTCCCCTCCTCCTACCAAAGCATCCCCAGGTTCACAGTGAATGCACGGAGGCTGTGACCACCATATCCAGCAGAAATTACAGCAATTCGATGAACAGCTGCTCTGGTAAATTCCATACCTTCTAACAGCAGCAGCCGCCCCTTCATGCTCACAGATGAAACACAGGCAGACTGTAACATCTGTAAAGCTGGTTTCCTGTAACACACTGTAACAGCTAAGGCAGAGTCTGAAATATTTTTATATTGTTTTCTTCACTTATTCCATTATCGACCAGATCTACAGTGGTTTAGCTCCCAGTGCCAAGGTACCTCAATCACGTCATGCTCAGCACTTAGCCCACTTCATCTGTTTAAGAATATTCTAGGTTCACTTATTCCTCTCCCCCACCTCCACCCTGGGTTTCACCAAAATTGAAACCCTCCACAGCAACATATGGTTGGACAATGGCTGCAACTTCCTGCTAAAACCAGAGCAAGGCCAGTAACATAATGGTAAGGACAGAGGCACCTCATATCTCAGTGGTCCCAGTCTACTACACTGCAACTGGAAACCTCAGCATAAGTACCTGCAGTTTCAGGTGCATTAAGCCTTGGGATGCTCTTCATTTTTTAGCAAATCCATAGGGAAAAATTTTTCTGGTTTGTCCCAAGGAAGAAAAGCATGTTAAGCATTTTGCTTTGTTGGAGAAGAGCTCAGATTAAGCAGAGAGGAACTGCCCCAGCCACTAACAAGATGTTTGGAGTTGACAATGAGTGGCAGGGTGACAACTCAGCCCAAGCGCTGTCCTCAGCCCAGCCACGTCAGTGATTTCAGCTTGGCACTGCTGCAACTCCTGCTGGACCGAAGCGCAGTATATGCCCCGTGGCACACGGTCTCCCCTGGATGCACGTGGGACCCTTCCCTGAGGAACACGAATCCATCCAGTATGCATGTCTGGAGGAAGCACAATGGATGCACGAATTTCAGGGTGTGTTTGGATGAGACAGGGCTGGGACCTTCCCAGGTCTTTTTGGAAAGAGAGGAGGAGGAAAGAGGAGGAAAACCAACTTCTTCTCTCAGATATATCTGCACGCCTTTAACATCAGCTTTACTTCAAGGCAGGCTATGTCAGGCATTTGCCAGCAAAGTCCATCAGAGCAAAATGCAGCAATGATTAAAAATAAGGAAGGGTGGAGAGGCGTTCTGGCACGCTGAAGCTAGGGCCAGAACAAACACAGTTTTCAGCAGGGGTACAGCATCCAACAGAGCCACGCTGGGACTGATAATCACTCTCTGCAGCACTGTGCTGTCCTTGCTGTTTTAAGAGCCTTCACCCAGAGCCACCTTCTCCTTCTGGTTCCAAAACCAAGGACACCATCCCCTCAGCCATAACCATCAACTCTGGCTGTGAAAAGTACGCTCTATTTCTAATTCAACAGCCCCTCAGCAGGGGCTCTCACCTTGCAGCGTGTGAGGGACATCAGAAAGGCAGAAGCACTCCGATGCCCCCAACACCAGCCTGGACTGTGGCAGTGGGGGTGGGGTGGGAAAAAAAGACTTCCCTCTGCAAAAAGTCCTCCCCTGAAGGAACAAATCCCTGCCCCACGACCCTTCAGAGAGACACGGATGCTCAGCCAGCAAGATACCCCTCCACATTTCAGAGCTGACCAGAAACAATCAGTCGCACCGGCTGATTTTTGTTTCAAGGGAGCTGAAAAGCTGTGCTTGAACAGCCTGGCTCTGAAAGGAGTAGCCCCACCAGAGAAAGCAAAGAAATCCCCGCAGCAGTGGGACGTGATGAGTCAGTTCCTGCTACAAATGACCGACCACACAGACGGGCTGGGAACAGCTCTCTTGCAGCTTTGCTGCAGCTCTGAACCAGCTTCTTTGGGGCCAGGAGGGAGCGAGCACAAAAACACATCAAGCAACGATTTACCTTGCCAGTTACCTCCAGCTCCAGGGCTCTTCCAAGACACAACTGTAGGAAGGGGAGAAAAATAATAAAAATAAAAATAATGCCCTTTCCTAGCAGATGACTCACTGTGCTATTTTACTCCGAATGGTTTAATCAGCTTTGAAGTCCTACATATGGATTCTCTTCAAAGACATGCTTTGAAGTAGATCCCTCTTTGAGGACTGACACAGCTGCACTTTGCTGCAACTCAATTCAGTGGGTGTCTCAAGAGCGCAGCATCAGCCAGGACACATGAAGGGAAGACAGTTTCTACAACCCAGAGTACCCACTGAGGATCCATTAATAAGTACCTCAGCCTTGTCATGTCACACAGAGAGAAGCAAAGTAAAAAGTAAACAAACAAGCCCTGTAACTGCCTATTGGTTATCAATAAAATGCATATGCAAAGTTAATTTCAGGGGCTGAAATGCATGCTGCTGCTTAAAAATAACCCCATGCTCCCTGTAATCATCTGCCTTTTTCTTTGATTAAAAGAATTCCTGCCAATCGTAAGTAGGGAGCTAAACGCTAAAGCATTCATAAAATGACATTTCTGGTCGGCTTGCATTACAGCAAATGGAAGGCTATCGTTACAGGATCACAGCTTTAGGACAAGAAGTCCCGCCACATGCAGTGACAGGATTGCAGCCCTCCCAAGAGACAGCGTGTCCTTTATTACACAGACACACTGGCACGTTGCCACCTGAAGTACAAATATTTTGCTAAAAATACTTCAGGTTTGATTCCCTTTAAACCTCAGGCTCCTTTCATCACTTTGGTGGGGGTTAGCAATCGCAAAGGAATTCTCACCACACTAATGCCCCCATGCCTAGAAAGTGAAAAACTGGCCCTCACCGCAGAGAGTGTCCAAGGGCTCCCTCCGCAACAGATATTTCTGACAGATGCACTGACACGTCGGCCGGTCTCTTGCACACATCAGGATAGTCCCACGCTCAGGATATGGCCCACCTGCCCCCAGACCCGAGCAAAAAGCAGACCCCAAGAATGCACTGCACACCTGCAAACCTTGCTCAGAAATCACTCAGCACCTGAGTGTTTCAGGAGTGTTTAGGGCTCTCTCCCCTAAGCCCACCCACCCCACATGCACCGCAGTGCCAAGAGTTGTCCCCAAACTCAGCACCTGCGTGACATTTCTGCACATGGCTCCTACAGGGTCCTCTGGGACAGGAGTAAAACTGGGAAGCCAGCAGAGTACTTCCCCCCTGCTCGGGCTCAGTTTAACTNGACTGGCCCAGGGAGTGCATATTAATGGGGCAGCTGGTCCTTCGTGGCAGGGAGCAACACAGATCCATAAAAATACAGGTGTTTACACCTTTTGGTTAAGCTCCCCTGCAGACATATGGATGGAGCATTTCAGCACTGCCAGCAGTATCACACAGCAGCTTTATGTTGCAACCATGCAGCAAAATGAACCGCCTGTCCTCAAAAAAGAATAGTTAATAAAAGATAGACTTTCGCAATAAAGGAAAAACAACCACCAACCAACCCACAGCTCACCCAGCTGTGCTGGCAAGGAGTCTGCACGCTACGTGCCCTGCTGTTCTCCACCGGTGCTCCCGCATCACATCCGAAGCTATACATGCCTCTACACCGCCCTGCCAGCCGCCAGGCTCCGCTCTGCCTCTGTCCCAACGGACAGACAGACAGACGGAGGAAGAGGAGAGTTAACCCGCAATAACGTGGAAGGGGGCTTGACTGGCAGCCGGTCACGGCTAATGGATGAGGCGGCAGGCTGCACTTCGAGATCAACTCAGAGCTGGCAGAGACGCCTCCATTTCAGTGAATGAAGGCTACCTGACCTAAATGGCTTTGACTTTAATGGAGAGATGCCAACAGATGCCAGCTTAGAAGCTGAGCTCCTGACAGCTTTATACTGAGGCACTTTGTGTAGGCAACTGATCAGCTGCTCCACTTTTTTTTTTCCCCCCTTTCATTTTCTGTCTCTGTCAGCTCCTGGATTTTTGTTTTGTTTGTTTTATTTTCAGAGGAGGCAGGGAACTGAAGAGGTGAAAAGTCAGCGGCACTTTTTTTCCTAAAACAACAGTTTATTTAGGAACTAGAAGCAGTTGTACAAATTCTCACTGAACTGGTATTGCAATCACCTGGTTAGCCAGAGCAAAGACAAACTCACACACTGTATTTACAGAGCCTTGATAAAGTGATGCCACCTTCCTGTGGGAAATACAAAGGTGATCAGTGTGGCTTAACATTTTTGAACTTACTAAGCTGTGTGATAACAGGGCAAATCCTCAGCTGCCAAAATGTCACAGGTTTCAGAAATTTAACCCTGTGGATTGTGCCACTTCATCTTTACCTGGATTTAACATACCCATGCCAGCATATTGTGCTTAGCAGTGGCTCAACAACCAACAGATGCAGTAGCCCATGTGCAGGCAAATGGGCTCCAGCACACGTCTGCTTGCTCACCGGCTGCAGATGCATTTGACGCATTCATTCTTCTCAGAAACAAATCAGTGGCATTCCTCCGAACAACTTTTCCTTATCCTGGGCATATCAATGGCAGCAAATATGAAGTACCACCCTCAGACAGCCCTAGCTTTCCTAGGTCCCAGAGTCTGTCATGAGCTGAGGCACGTGCAAAGGCAAAAAAACCATGCACTCAGGAACACAGGAATTTGGGCTGATTTCAGGCTAAATGAAAAAATTTAACCAGGTTGCAAGGTGAGTCTTCAAAGGGGAAAAAAAAAAAGTTCTATCAGACTGCTGTTGGACAGACTAATAAAATGAACGAATAAAAGTTATATGTTAAATATATAAGTACTGAATCTCATATCTAAAAGTGAAAATAAAATACAAGCTACCCTGGACAAAAATATCGGAGTACAAACTGAAAATCAAAAGTATAACTGGCACGCAGGATACTGACAAACTGGGAGGAGACCTGGAGAAAGGAATCACAACTGGGTTTATCTGTCGACAAAGTTTATTGTCTCAAAGAAGGAATAAGCAGAGCATTAAGTAAGGAAACTGCTGGAAATGCCCCATATGCAGAAAGAAGAAAACAACTACAGGAACTACTATGAGAGGCCCAAACCATTAAGAGTAACCTGGCAGCCATTGAGAACTGCAGTCTACATTCTTGTGCATTTATTCTGAGAAACACCAGATTGCTTTAAGGAGTTTGTTTTCTCCCCCTTGAATTACAAAAGAATACATATGTGACTGAATTTGAGTTTGCATTTCTAGGAAAAAAAAAATTTAAAAATAACAAGACTTGCAGAATTTGCTGAGTACCAGCAATTCTTTGAAGATGATGGCAGGTGGCAAATATTTAGCATTTTTGAGGATTAGGAACTGCAATACAGATTTTTTTTTTCTTTTCTCTCTGGATTTAGAAAAATCTTGGGCGATGTCCTACCAACAGAGACCACACCTTCCAAGGCAATTTAGGAAAAGAAATGCCAGAAGGGGTTTTTTGGTTGGTTTTCTTTTTTTTTTTTTTAAATTTCTTGTTCTGACTGTAGCATGCAAGGGAAGAGGGAATGGGGAGTATGCTATAAAGAATGCAGAAAAGAGAAAGATTAAAAGAAATTCTGTCTTTAAAGTCTGAAAGTAGAAAGAAAGATGGGGATCATCACCGAGAGAGCTTCACACTTTATACACACTGATGTTCTGTCGCTCACTATATACATAGCAAAGAAAACTCACTTTTCCCTCAGGTATATCGTACTCCTTTGGAAATACGATCCCTTCCTCCCACTCTGATTTGGTGTCAATGATTACACCTAGTTCAGGCAATGCAAACTCATGCTCAGCGCCTGGGTAGCACCTTGCAGATAGTCTTCTTTATTGCCTCTGGAATAAAACTAAACTCCCACATACTGAGGCTGAGCCTTGCTCCATCTCAGCACAACCCAGTGGCACTAGAAGGGAGGAGTGCAGCACCTGGGGCATGGGTACAATGGTGCGGACTGCACGCCTCTGCAGGGATAACACAGAAGCAAGGGGACCAAACACAACCCAAACGCAGCATCTTTATTGCCACTGTAAAGCTTCATCACACTGGCTGCCTGTGGCTCAGCATGTTTCACGGGGACCCCACCGTGCCCTGACAACGCAGCGAGGCTGTCCCTCAGTTCTGAAACCTGAGGCAGTTCTCCCATGTCCATCTAGGGAAATTTAAGGTTACTTCAACTGCAGAAATTTGTTTTTCCCCTAGAGGGATGATCATTACATACCTAGGAAAGAGATTAAACCCCCCAAAAGACACCAAGCGCCACAACCGTTCCTGAAGGAAGGCAAGCTGCGCATCCCCCTCCCCAGGCATCCCTCCTCCACTGGCCGGACACAAAGAGCACCTAAGCTGTGCTAGGAAAGGACTCCTTGCAAAAGCAAGCAGGAAAACCCAGGGGCCAGCTGACATCCCCCTGCCCCAAGGAAACGCAGGGGTGGCTGTCAGAGCAGCAGATCACACAGTTCTCGCCCCGACTTACTGTGTTTAACCATGGCCAGCAGCTGATACGGAGGACAGCAGGGACAAAACATCCAGACACCCAGGAGTCCGTAGCAACTTGCAGCCTGCAAGCCTCTAATAATTTTCTTTTCCTCCTTTTTTTTTTCAATTCTGAAGGCATGTGACTGGCCTTCACATACCAGAGCTGACCCCTCCCAGAGCCAGCGATTTCCTAAGAGCACAGAAGGATGTTACCCTCCAGTTTATTCATTACAAGACTAGGTTTCCTTGCTGTTATGCATTAAAACCTCACGCCATCTAGGGTCCACATGTCAGTTCTGCTCAGGATCCCTCCAGAGAGATGCAAAAGGTGCTGTGGTGCTCAGCTACCTGCTATCAGGAGGGCATGGCCTTGGGGAGCACCTGCTCCACCTTTCCTAATTGGCACACAGCTTTCAATTGCTAGGTGTAAACCATTAACTCTTTGCTCTCACATCCGCCCTCTCCTTTTGTACCGGACCATGAAGAACTGCCAGTATTTCACACTCTGTTCCCCCATAAATTAGTGCTGGTACTTGGAAGTGTACTTTCTCCCCACGCACTTTCCCACACATTTTTTATGTCACTGAAATACCACAGCACAGGGAGCTGCTGAGGTTTTGGGTTCGGTTTTTGTTCACTTGGGTTGTCAGCACAGTTTCTGGAAAAGGAGGGTTTTGCTTCTTCTTGTGCTGCACTGCAACGTTGCATTGCTTTTCTCCCAAGCCCCCCCGGGCATCCCAAATTCCCCCACTCTGCTTGCCACTGTTCACAGGCTGAGATCCCACACCTGCCTGCATTCCTACAGGATGGCGTCCTCCAGCTGCTCTCCTGCCTGCACCCACCCCCGGTGACTTTACATCGCAGGGTGGGCAGAGGGAGCTGCGGGAGCCCCTGCCTTCAGCGAGAGCCGGCAGCTCCGCAGAGGGCACAGAGACCTCCGGTGGCTCTGCGATATATCGCAGGCGAGCTGCTGCCTGCGAACTCCCGCCGGCGGCTGCGGCACGCAGGGCCGGGGAGCGCTGCCTGGATCCGGCAGGGAGGTGGGCTTGCCTTGCCTTGCCTTGCCCGCCCCGTTCCCCGGGAGAGCTGGACCACTTCAGCGGGAGACCCTTGACGCTCTGCGGCACCAGGCAGGCGCTGCGCATGGGGAAGGACAGCCCCCACGCAACCGCAGGTTCACGGCACTGTAGGAAGGAAGGGCTTACAGCAGAAGGATGCTGCAGTGGCTACCGCACGCGTATCATGCGTGTGGGCTTTCCATTGAAAAAAACAGTCTGGGATTGCTTCAGGCAACACAACCACACATGCAAACTCTTTGAAATAGTACCCCCGGCTCAGGCAGCTATTTCTGGTTCACCTGAGCATCGCAGTGACACACTGTCTTGATCCCTCTGCGAATAAATCCCATGTAGCCCTCAGCATGCACACAGTGCTCCTCACCCACACGCTGTCACACCGTGATTCATGACTGGCTCCAACAATATACCACACCGGATCTGTCAGTCATCTGTACCCTGGTGCAATACAACATGAAGTCAGAATATCATGGTGGTGGTGTTAATAAGGTTATTAGGAGGACTACCCTGTTGGGCACATCCATGGCTGGCTGTACTGCCACAGCTACACTCTTTATCAGCACCTACCTTAGTAGAGTGAGCCCTTGGGGCTCGTCCCTAACAGAGCCCTGCAGACTGCAACAGCAGAGCTTCCTAACAAACCCCCTGTTGGGGACACTTCTTTCTTCCTTTTTTATTAAAGGGAAAAAAGAAAAAAATAAAAATCCTCTGCTGGTTTATCACTATGGCTGCAAATTTAAACTAAAATTATCTTAATTCCAATGAAATCCACACTAGGCAGGCATCTAATGTGTCTCTAAGCATTATCTAAGCACACCTTGTCTTCATGACAACTTCTGTCTTGATGAGCCAATGTCAGCCTTACTTCACAGTACTTTTTAGATACTAGATGCTGCAACTATGAGGTAACAGAATCAAGGTCTGTATGTGCTGCTTGTCCTCCACTGCCCAGTCTTACGGCAATCTCTGGTTTCAGTACAAGTAAGGAGCTGCAATTGTCAGGACTGATCTCAGATTCTGGATCAGTACTGCTTGTAGCAGATTAGCAGTCACTTATTGCCTATTGGCTCCAAGCACCTCAGAGTTGTACAAGATTTAAACACCTTTTTTTCCAGTAGAATTGATGGAAAAAACATTCTCAACTGCTAAGTCCTTCTGCCTGTTCTTTTAAGGGAAACTGTACTTTAATCCATAAAGTTAGCAAAACTAGTTCTGCTCAAAGGACTTCTTTCACACTAGCACTAAAGGGATAAAACAGACAAAAGACCTCCCACCACTGACTCCCTGGAAAGCTCAGACTAGACTGGTCCCATCTAAGGGAATAGTCTAAGGACTCAGGTAACATCCTGTCCTTGGAGGATGGAGACACGAGGCATCTTTGTCACTCACAAGGTCCCTGACCCCTCCACAGATTACTGCTTTTGGCTCAACCTCCCACTTTGCCTGCTGCTTCCTTTCACTCCTCCCCACCCTCTTTCACAACACATGATGAGGAAAGTTTGCTCATAGAGTGAGTTTCTACAAGTACACAGTATTTTCTGACCACTTAGCCTACCTTCTGTTTCTTACATGACTCTTCTCTTAATAGGTTTTCTTATCCCTCTCTTTACCTAAACAGAAATTATTAACAATTTTGCCACGGTCACACCTCTCTCAGTCAGTAACCAGTGCACAACCAACAGAAGCAGCTAACAGTCTCTAAATCCCATGAATGTAGTGGAGGCAAAACCTTGTCCCAGCTAAAGTAACTGGCAAAACTCCTGCTGGCCACAAGACAGGAAAGCTATGCCCAGAGATACACCTTTAACATCCAAATCACAGACTGCATTTAGACAACTTATCCTTGTGCACAGGGTGTTACTGTTCCTAAAACTGCTGCTAACAAATTCAGGCATAATTGGAGCTGAACAAGGTTCGTCTGTAACTGGCAACTAACTCCTCCAGGGACAGGTCCCAGAGATGCGACCATACCTGACAGCCTTTTATCGATACAAGTATCACCCACAAAACCTTCGTAAAGTAAATTTCCACGTTTCTAATGCAGGGCAGGTTTGGACGGCTCACTTCTCTCCTGCAGCGCACTCTGTGACACTGCAAATTATTCCATGTAGAAAACGTGCAGTGTTGAAAGAGGCAAAACTACACTCTGCGACAGACATCGGAGAAACATCAGCAGGCACGCAGAAAGCTCACCCACTGTTACCTTTCCAAACGAGGGACTTCCGTGACGTCTCCTCTGAAGAGTGTTTCACTTACAACCCTTAAGCCATTGGCGATGCCTTCACCGCAGACCTTCACATCCCCATCAGAGGGAAGCTGCAGGACATCTGGCTGCCCCAAGGCTGACGTCCGATCTAAAAACTGGCTGCCCTCCTTCATGCGCTGCTGGATCATGGGAGTGAGTGGCATCTCAAAGCTGAAGTAGCTATCAGGCTCTGAGTACAATGTCTCCAGCGACTCCGCACTGTAGTATAAAGATGCATTGTCTAGGATGTTTTCGAACTGTGAGCTGTACAGATCAGTGGAGACATCGGAGTGCCTCTGCCCAAGGACATCTTCATATCCTCCCATGGCTGCTTCCCCCTCCTCCATCATCCTGGAAATTAATCAGAAACAGCTCGTTTCAGCTCAGGATCAAGGTTTAGAAGTCAGGGTGAACCTCCTCGCTTTCCACCTTTGCAAACAGAAAGGTCAATGTGGCTTTGTGCAGGAGAGCACACTGCAGGTAAAATGCTAGTTTCTCCTTGCACCACCTCTGTTCATGACCAGCACCATCTCTCTCTCAGGGGACATAAAAAGAAACAATCGCTTGGGTATAAGAGGGGTGCGGGGCGAAAGCCTAATATTGCTTAACAGGTAACGTCAGCTGCTTAGGTGCAAAGAGCACCCACAAATGCACATGGTCTCAGCTAGCCCCACTGCCATGCCAGAGGCTGTGCAGGTCCGAGATGTACACCCAGATGGGGCCTCTGCCCCAGGAGGACAGTTTGCTGGCTCTTCAGTCCTAGGGCTGGGGTCTTTGGCAAAAGGCTGGAGGAAATCCCTCCAAAAGGCAAAGGGAAGCAAATGCAATTAAAAACACGGAGCCGGGAGAACCAGATTTGAAGGCAGAAGACATGGCCTGCTTGCACAGGGGAAGGTGTAGCATCCCCGTGCGGAGAGTTTTCTTCTCTGCTGCACCAAATACTACAGGTTTCTCATGGCACGTGCCAGGCGTCAGGGCTGCTGGCCCGAGCGATCCCACACACTAGCCAAAGCAAAACTGCAGATGCCGAGGTGCAGAGGCAGAACACCTGCCTTGCTGAGATCCTGTTGTTTCAACCGCAAACAACCCACCAGGTCAGAGCGGGCACAGTTTGCTCAGAGCACTTTGGTAGGACCCTTTGCTTTGTTACAGATGTCCATCAGGATAGAAAAGTGAGCAAATCAGGATGCTCTTGTAAGAAGCAGCGCACCATTTTTGCAATATAAACAGCTAAAATTATATAAACACCAATAGACATAATACAGAAAGCACATCACAGCATTTACTCTCTTATAACATAAAAGGCCCTGGCTAAAACGTCTTTATTATCCAACCTCTCAAAGGTATTCACACCATTCTTGCACAAACTCTGCCCAAAACCAGAAAATCTGGCCAGGCACATACAGCCAGGCCTGCACACTGCCTATATTTAATTACATGCCATGTCTGGATCCCAACTACACCTGCTACACATGCTTCATCACATAGCCATTACTCTGCAAACAGCAAGAGACATCGTTGAGTTTTCAAACCTGAGATGGACTTCAAACTTCAGCAAGGTGGTGTGGATGGGTTTCCATCCCAACGTCATGAACTAGACACCATCAGGCATGAACTGCTACCATTGCCACCAGGCCGCAGGCAGCAAACATTCGTTGTTTGTCATTAGCTCCTAAAGGGGTAGGCACAACGTGCTTGGGACAAGAGAAACCCCATCTGCCACCTGCACCCCCCCCGAGCGCCATCTCACCTGCCCTGGCCTCTTGCTAGCACAGCCGTCTCCTCCTCACCACGGTTCTTCTTGTCCTTCACAAAAACTTCATCCTCCCCGCTTTCATCAAGCAGTGCCAGAGGAGGGGCTCCAGAGGCAGCCGGTCCCAGCCTCAGGTCTCCACAGACCTTGCTCCAAGTGATGTCCGGCGAGGAGACCAAGCCTGGGGAGACCATTGGTGGCACAGGGTGGCTGGACGTTTTGGGGAATGCTTTCCTCTCCACAGACACAGTCTCCAGCTGAGCGTGCTTCTGTCTTCTCTGCTCCTCGGCTTTTTGCAGCCATAAAATCTCCACCCCTTGAAATTCTACATGTTTGCTCACAGCTGCCTCTTTAGAGAGCCTCCTCTCAGGACCCATTTGCATTTTGCCTTGACTGTATGCTGAAAACTCCTCAAAATGCGCCCACCCCTCCACTCTGCTGGCTGCTTCCAGGTTTGTCACAGATGGTCTATGACAGCTTGTCTCCTGTACTGCGTGGACCTCCTCAGCTTTATTAGCGATGGCTCGCAAGGACTCGGACTGCTTTTCTCTAGTCCATATTGCAGCCAGATCTTTCTCTACGATCAAATGCATTTTTTCCTCAGCTGTGCGTTCAGATGGAAGAGGCATGTCTGAGGGTTTTTCTTGGCCTGCTGCAACTGGTTCTCTGGCTGCCTGCACATTTTGGCTGCCAGTAATGCTCTTTTTTTCCATTTGCGTCTCTGAATCAAGAGAAGTATTTGCTCTCTCTTGCACCTTTGTTGCTTCCAGCCGTCGAGAGATTTTCATAATCTCTGGCAGCTTACCCACAGGTTGCAAACCTTCTTCTGGGGTGTGCAGCTGTGCTGCCCCAGCGTCAGGTCTCGAATTGTCTGCAGGAGCTGCACGCTGAGGAAGGGGCCTGCCAGGTACCCGGTGGTGACCGTCTCGTCTTTCTGGACTGCGTGTCACAGGCTCTGCCTGGCACGGCAATGAAGCCCTCGGCACGTCTCCGCTTGGCTCTAGGGTGCCATACTCTGGAAATTCATTGATGATGGTATGAGGGAGCAAAGTGCTGCTTCCATGGCCACTACCTGCAAAGAAAAAAAAGAGAGGGGTGGTTTATCTACCACGTACATAAACAAAAAGCCTGACCTCCCTGCTCAGCCCTCTCCTAACGCAGTAACTATGCTCTCCCCTGCAGGGAAAATACCGTTCAGTTTAACTCACTTCTGCACTCTCTCACACTGCATTTATCCAGAGCTAGTCCTTTTGCATAGGAGTTTTTGGGCAGCCCTACTTTGGAAGTGTGCACTGCCAAGGAAGGAATGCCAGAAATGTCTGCTACACTTCAGAAAGTGTCCCAGTGGCCCATGAACAGTCTGAGGCTACAGGCCAGGCGCAAAGGCTGAAGAAAGCAGATATTCAGAGGTCTGACATCCATCCACAGCATGTTCCATACATGTTGGTTTTATTAAAAAACAATAGGCTGAGGTCATTTTCACTTGTAAAGATGAAATACTGGGAAGATAAACAGCCGCACCCCGTATATTCCACAGCCTTGACAAAACCAATTAGCTAAATTACAAAGCAATTAATGAGCAATTCAACTTTCTGCCAGCACTACCCTCTTCCTTTAACAACTCAGGTAACTGAAGGTCATGTTGCAGCAACGTGCTTACACTGAGCAGTCCACGTTTTCTGTTGCAGCAAATTCACCGCTGCACAAAAAGCTTGCTACCCCTCCCCTCCTCATGCTGCTTTTCCAACTGATGTAAACAAAGCTGGAGCGAAAATGGATGGTCCCATTTTCCAAGCACCAAGCACCCAGTGGCTCCTATTGTTGTGGGGTAACAGAGAACCAGCTGTCCTCAGAGGGACCTCACAGATGACACAATGACGGATACTTGGCCACCTTATATTATGGCCTAAGGAGGAACTGAGCTCTGGAAAAAACAAAAACCAGCAACAGCTGCATTCGCTGCGCTCTTCTGGAAAAAACTGGCCTGGAGTATAAAAGCACTTTAAAACAAACAATAGGGGGGCCAGAGCCAAACACCTACTCCAAAAAATCTTAGGGGTGACAGCTCTGAAACCAGACACCAACTTGCATTGGGATGCCTTGCCCCGCTCAAGGTGCATCTCTAGGTGCCTTGCTGCAAACCGATCCCCATCTCCGCTCTGAGCAGCTGGCCACAAGCCATTTCTGAGGAGGAAGCCATGTAGCTGTGGTTAATGATATGCTGAGTTCAAGGTGAAAGGGAGGATAATTTAACGTGAGCTCAGCACTGCATGAATGTGGCTCTATCTGCCAGTGGCTTGTAAAGCCGAGAGGCGGCTCGCAGCTCGCAATCCAGCATATCTAGCCACAGGGTAAATACCGCACATTGTGCGTGGCGCAGGATCAAAGTGACAGACTTGGACTACACCAAACCACACTCTCTTCCCCAGTAGGTTCTCCAGATATCTCCATGCTGTTAATTTAATCACTCTGTAATAAAACTTCAGTGGGTTAGGTTTCATCTAGATGACTTGGTTGCTGTTGAGGACAAAGCAGGGATCTTTCGTCTGCTGCAAGATCCCAGGGGAGGGGTGGGGAGCATGGATGCCTTGTCCACGTCCGCATCACCGACCTGCCTTCATGGCAGGGTTTCTAACACACAGGTGTGGGTGCACTGGGAGAGTCTGAAGACAAGAGCAAGGTCCTTGTAGCTACCTATGTGAGCATTTCCAGGCATGGTGCTTTTTCGGAGTGCCCAAAACTCAAGACAAACAGCCCCCTTTGCACACACTTCAGCCACGCAGTGCCGGGGTGCATCCCAAGCCCACCCACTTCATGGCACGGGCGCCAGGCTGCCATTGGGACACACTTTCCACCAGAACAGACTCATGGGTGAGAACAATGCTGTGTGGCTGCATCATCCCTACACCTGCACAGGGACCAGCCCAAGCCAGCAAAAGGCCCCTGCTCCCCACCCCACAGCCCTGGTCTGCTCTGATGCAGCCACATTAGTGCTTGCTGCTCTCTCAGCAGGTGTCCTGAGATGGGATTTTTTTTAAGAGAGAACTGCCAATAGGAAGCCTGTCACTATAGATGCTAACATAAACCCTTCTCAGTGGACACAGCTCCACCTACAGCAACTCTCAGCTTCCAGACCTGCAAGTGGGAATTACCCCAGCTGGGATCGCCTCATGCCCCCAGCACCACGGGGCAGTGCTTGGCCATGCCACTGCCTGGGCCGCACACTCCGGCTGCATCCCGAAGGCAGGCAGTGCATAGTGCCCCAGGAGCTGGGACCCCACGCGCCTCCCTCCAACCCACGCACCCCACCTCTTTGGAAGGAAGCCAAGAGCATTGCCCTCCCAGCCCCCCATTGGGGCAGGGTGGGGGGGCTGGGATGCAGCCAACGTGTGCTGGAAGCAAAGCCCTGACAAGGCACTGCACACAGACCCTGCCAAGAGGCCAGGCTCGTCTCTGCTAATTGCTATCTTAGCTTCTGAACCAACATGAGGGAAACAGAGGCGGCCTTATTTCTGGCGATGAATGCTAAATGCACTGCTGCACATCCCCATCTGCCACCAATGGCCACTGCTGATGGCGGTAAGCAATCCCAAGCAAGTTTCCCGAGGATTTACTTCTCCTTCCGAATTTCATCCCAAGCAAACTTTACCCTCTGGCAAGCCCAGCAGACTCCAGAAGAGGTACACATACAGAGCACATACACTACATACGGGCACAGGGCAGGAAGGAGCATGCACACAGGTACTCCTCTCTGCCACGCTTGCAAGCCGTGTTTCACCCAGGCAAGAGAGGAGCACATTCATGGCAGAAATTTAAGGCCTTTCCTACAGTGAGGCACCAGCAGCCCTGCTCTGGAGGGACTGCTGCTCCTGCATGTGAGCACAAGTCAGTGGGATTCTCGCCTTCATGGCATCCTTCAGGAACATTGCCTAATTCACTGCCCAAGTAAAAAGCAATCACGTATGGCACCAAAGCAACAGTCTGTCCCCATTACATCAGGTACCACCATGCACACGACTGCGGAGGTCTCTACCTTGAGGCAAACCACCACCACTGCCTCCCACTCCTAAATGGTGCAAAGCCTTTCCCTTTGCTCAGAGAGCTATTTCAGGTACCAGAGCTTAGAGGAGCTTGAGCGCTTTAAGGGAAACTCCTCCCTTATTCCCATCCACCACCACCGCATCATGTCTTGCTGCAGCTACGGGCATATCCTGTCCAACCCCATCCCCCAATATGACTGCATTACAAACAAGGCTAGAAAGGCAACAACAAAATTTAAGGACCGCACTGAAGATGAGCAGGGAAAAAAAATACCCATCACCAAACAAACAAAGAAAGGACACACATTCTCAGGTAACACCAATTTCTACTTTGCATTGAATGTGGCTTCTTTCAACAAAGAAAAAAAAAGAAAAAAAAAGAGAATTAGAGAGAGAAAAAGTTAAAATAGAAAGGGGGTGAGTGGCTAGAAAACTGAGACTGGGCAAATATAACCTAACAGCAGTTGGCAGCCTTTCTGATGACTAGACGTTGAAAGAATTCATGACTTAAATCAGGCATAGATATGATATTTCATAGGTAAATAACCATTCCATGTCAAGCAAGCTTGTCTACAGCATAATAAAAGGAAATTCTAGGAAGCAAAACACAAGTTACAAGCATAGACAGACATTTTGTTTACAGGTACATTTTACAAAAGAATGGTGTGAGTGTCTCTCTATACAGTATATATATATATATATATTAGCTAGCTCGAGAAATTAGATACATTTGCTTGAACAGTCTCCTTACTCACAGAGGTTACTGTAGCTCCAGCAGTTACCCATTGGTCAAAGAAATAAAATGCACAGATCATCAGTTTATCTATAGCGATACCAGCTAATTCAATTGCTGCTGTTCTAGTCAACTGGAATCAAAATAGTTTCAAATTTCCTGGCAGCTGCTGCCCTGCACTGCACACAATGATGTAAATGGATGCTTTCTGAGTATTATGAAACTGATGGGGGAACTGCAGTCTCATTCAGTCTATCGCAGGAGCTAAGGAGTCCACCTTGGCAGCTTGCAGGGGAAAAAAAAAAAATTTCCTTCAGCAAGGCTGCCTGACGGTATGCCAGGGAGACGTCTGTGCTTAGCTGCCGCTTATTATAACCGTGTCCATAAGGGAAGAAACGGGCAGAAAGGCGATGCTGAGAGTCATGTGCTGGTTTCAGAGCATGGGGTGCCTGACGGTGTTTCGGCATTTCTGAGCTGGAAGGTTTCACAAAGCAGCCCGGTCATCTTGCGTTTTATTTCTCTGCAGCTCCTTGCGCCGATCACCAGCAGCACGTGGGTGAGCCTGCATGCAGCGTCACACCAGTTATGCTTTCTTGATATGAGCATGTCTTGCCATTA
Source organism: Aramus guarauna (assembly GCA_013400195.1). Taxonomy (NCBI): domain Eukaryota; kingdom Metazoa; phylum Chordata; class Aves; order Gruiformes; family Aramidae; genus Aramus; species Aramus guarauna. Next base: position 238,038 of record VXBL01010261.1, read on the forward strand.
TTCGTAAAAAGCAAATTATCCTAAGTAAAAACAATGCGTGCGTTAAGAGGAAACAAATTTCTGTGTGACAGAGCTTAACGAACAAATCGCAGGATTTATGGCATTATATCATTATTGCAGCCTGCCAGAGAGGGTGGTCACATGTGTCTCCTCATCCTGCACTTCCTCCAGTTACAACTTCTGTGGTTAACTAAAACTATTCCGATTTATAAAGCAGTGCCTGCGCACACCGAGACGGAGCAGCCTTCCCCTGAGAAGGGAAGGATGCTGCACAATCACTGGCAGCCTTGCTCAGCAGCCCTTTTTCCAAATGATGTCATTCTCCATGCTGCGATAGGTCCTGCCTGGCCAGCGGAAGTCCTTCATTAGCCAAAGCCGGGGGATTAGCACAGTGCAAGGACCGTGCTTTTGTAACTGGGCTGCAAACGTCTGCACAGGGTTTTCTGCAGCTTGCAGACACTCCAAGCTTTTGGGCAGTTTGCTTGCCCAGGGAAGTGGAGACAGGCCTTCATCCCTGCAAAGTTACACCGGCAATATGTAAAAACAAGTTGGTGGAAATGTGGAAGCTTAGCAAAGGCTGGGGGGGGGCGCGGGGAAGAGCAGAGGGAAGAGGTAGGGCGGTTGCCTAGAAAATAAGCCCTGGTTAAATGCCTCTGCTACCTTAGCAAACACGCAAGGAAGGTGGAAGGGACAAGAGATGCAGCAGAGCCAATGAGAAATAGTGACGATGTTGGCTGAGATCCTTCACCCCAAAAAGAGACCACTACAGGGGGTGCCTGCTTTGACACAGACCCAGCAGCGTGCACAGGCAGCGTGCGCCTTGCACTCTCCATGCTTAAACAGCCAGGCAGTGGTGTGGCAGCCGGTGGCTCAGGGTTATCTAGAAATTAAACTGACCAGTTCAGGGAAGAAGACAATCGCCCTGCAAGCAGCCAGGGGCAGTGTGTCGCTCAGGGAATCCTGCACCCACGGCATGCTATACCCTGGAAGAGGTTATCAGAGAAGTACTGCTCGCTGCTGCTCTTGCATAGTTCCCTAAATTCTGGGGGGTTTGGGCAGCCAGAGGCTGTGTTACATGAACCTTCGGTCTGCCACAGGACAGTCACGCCCACACTAGGTAAATTTGTCACAAATCTCTCCGCTATCCAAGTCCCAGCACCTGGAGTCGGGTGGTGATGTGATGCCCAAGTTGTAATGGCTTGAAAAACAGAGAGTGAGAAAAGCTGTTAGGTTAAGAATGTAAATCCTGTCTATTAAGAAAATAATGAACAAAACAGCATGTCAAATACCAGGTCACTCTGTATCTGCCTGAATGTGTGTGTGGGTTTTTTACAATTGCAAACCCTATTCCTGATGAAAAGCCTTAGGTAAGCAATGCTGTGACTCAGCTGCTGATATTTTTTCCCTGCAGATTTTAATTATTTCCCAGTGGTAAACAGGGTTTGGGAGCACTTGAGTAACCCCAACCACAGTGAACTAAGAGTCCTCCATGGAGCCCGGCACCATCCCCCCGGCTGCAGGAAGGACGGCACCTTGCCGCAGCAGCTCACAGGCCTACAGTGTGCTCAGAACAGGGCAAAGTCCAAAACTAACATGCAGCACATACTGGGACGGTTTAGTGTGAGGCATTATCTGCTGCAACTTGCTGTATGGGCCACAGATGGACAGCGACATAGCTTGGCCCCGAGAGTCATTACCCTGGCAAGCAAAGGGGTAGAGCGATAACAGCTGCTAGCATGAGCCAGAACAGGAAGGAATACAAAGGGAGTTATGTGGGCTCCTTATCCTGATGTAAAAGTGCAGGTGAGTTTTACTGTATTTAATGCACTTTTCCTCTTTAAAGCTCCACCCCCTGGTGTGACATGGCTGCAAGAATCTCAAGTTTTGGTTTAAGATTTATGTTTGGAAAAGTCTTAAACTCAATTCAAAAGACAGATCCAAAAAGAATCTGAAATCTTCTGGTTTTCCACTGCTGTGATTTAGAAAAGAAGCGGCTAACAGGTGATTTTCTAAGTGTAGATACACACAGTAATAGCAAGAATTACTTTAAAAGCTCCCTAAGAGCCAGCATCTGAAAGAGCAAGCTTCTGGAGCAATGACAGCCCCCAGCTGCTTTGACACTTGCAGCATCTGCAAAGACTTTACAGACTCTCTGAATCCACCTGTACTTAATGTTACATATTTAAAATATTGTATTTTTAAAGAATCTTTTTAAAACCCTCAAAAATTCCTTCAGATAGAAAGATCTCTTCAGATAAAAAAGTACATCGCTAGACTTTGAGCAAGCAACAGTGGCTTAAAAAGCCCCACACTACTTCCTACTCACTTATCTTAGAAACTCCAGATCCTTGCTGCAGCAGCTGAATCATAGAATCATAGAATTATAGAATCGTAGAATCATTAAGGTTGGAAAAGACCTCTCAGATCATCAAGTCCAACTGTCAGCTAGGCATGTTTGTAGAAAAGGATGTCCTTTACTGCATTTCAGGGCTCGGGACCAATTAGCCAGGCAAAGCAAAAGCTTGCTAAGCAGTCCTCAAAGCACCCCAGAAGCTGTATATCGAGTTACACACACAGCTAAAACAAAAATAGGGCACAGAGGGACACGCATGTATCCCAGGCTCTGAGTATTTGCTGCTAAAGGCGCAGCCGGACATTGCACGGCAACTTTTCAGCAAGCTCACACAGTCAGGGAGATTCCCTTCCTCAGGAAGCTGGGCAGAGTTAAACAACGCGGGGGTCTAGAGCAGAAGGCACGTGTTCAAGCAGTGAATGGTGAACAGGAAAAATACTTGCTGTACCCTGTGTTACACTTTTTCAGTGTGATACCAGGCCAGAGCTGCATCTACCCACATAATTTTAACTAAACGCCTTCTCCATGTTCATTATCAAGCCATCTCCAGCAGCAGGATAACATACATCTTTTCCTTCAGAAGGCTTCAGATTAATCGAGGCTACAGCATGATGGAGGGCTAGTGTTGGTGTGCTGCCTACCTCACCAGGTGATGGGGCTGAAGCCAAGCAGAGGAGCCCACCGTGATAACAAGCAAAAACGCAGCTGTGCCCCATGGCACTCCCCTACAGCCGGCCAAGTCAGCCGTCTGAGTCTCTCCTGTTGTGCCCACTGACCTGGGTGCATCATTTTCCATCTGCCCAACAGAAGGTGAGGGCCCGACCGCCTTCGGGACAGTGTTTCAGAGCCCTGCCAACTTCAGCCGAGCTCGGCCTGCGCCACATGTGCTCCGAGCATCTGACGCGGCCGGACAGCGCCAACAGGCTGCCAGCATCACCAGGCCCCCGGGTATTTGCGCACTCACATCAGCGTGGCTGACAGCCCGCAGACGTGGAGCTAACTACTGCCTTAACTGTGCCGATTCCTAACTTCTGAGTGCTTAATTCTGCACCTTTAAAAAGAAATAAACAGGCCATGATTTAACGATTCTTTGTACTAAGCCCTTGGCCTTCAAACAACTCTGTTGTTCACCAAGCTGAGGATGTGGTGATCTCCCTGCAGCTGTAGGTTATGATAACTGGAACTATCCAGCTTTCAAGTGCGGGTCACAAGACATCCAATTTCCTCCTGTGGAGCAAGGGACTTAGCATAATGCCTCACCTCCCTTTAGTTTTCCTTTCCCTGGGACTGGAAACCCAGACATCCATCACACCACCCCTGACAGCTCCAGAGTGTGCCCTGGCTTCACCCAGCCCTGGGAAGTGGGACTCAGAAATTCAAAGCCTGAGACAGCAAAACAGCTCCACCTCATGCAACCGAGACGCAGAGCACCATGCAACCTGTCCTCCTTCATCGGCATTAATTTTTCCATATGCACAGTCAGATGTGTTTTTTCTGACAGCACTGTAAGAACTTGCTGCTCCTCAAAGCATCGAAGCAGTAGATCAAAATCACCCGGTTTACTCTGCGTTAGAGCGAAAGAGGAGCACCCAGCACAGCCCGTCAACGTGCTGGTGCTGGAGAAGTAATCACTTCTTAGAGTGCACAAACTCAACCAGAAAAGTACCTTTTAATACAGTACCTCTGGAGACTTAAATTTAAAAAGTTAAGCTTTTCGTTTCATCATTGCCAACCAGCAACACCAAACAAAAGGGACATCTACAAGAAAACACATTGATTAGACATTACTACTTAAAACCCCTGTGCATCTTCAGTGTGTCAGAAAATGCAGGGAGACACTAGAAACAACAACAAAAAAACCTGATAGAGTCAAGTATGTACAACAGGATGATGGAATTTTAATGAAGCGTGGAAGGGCACCACAGGTCTGAGCTTTCCAAATTCCAGCCTTGCAGGCGTTCCTGGTGAATGTTCCTGGACATACTCTTAAATGCACACCTGATGTACCTATCCTCACAGGCTCTGTCCACCATAATTAAAAAACATGAACATGAAAATCAGGCAGTCCTTCAACCCTCAGAAAATGCAGTTTTGCACCTTTACAGGTGCAGAGGAAGATACCAGACCAGGAAGCCCAGACTTCCAGGATTGCCTGGAGATGGAAAGAGCAAAAGATGAAAACATGACAAGGGGTGCTGCATTTAAATGGAAAGCTATGCGGTTGAAGCATGGGGCAAGACTACAGTCAGCAATCTGGGCCCGCGTGAGAACAATGCAACGTGCGAGTGACTGTGGTCTAAGGACAGCATTTAGAGTGAGGATCAGGAAGGTGCCACATCCATGCAATGCAAGGAGGATGCAGCAGAGCTGGACACACGTGACTTGAAGTGACACAGAGAAAGCAAGCGAGGCAGAAGAGCAAAGGACAACCTAGTAAGTTAGTGATACTCATTTTACAGGAAGTTTACTGGAGTGATTTTCTTAAGGCTGTTTAAATCAGCATCATAGGATCACAAAAAGGTTTTGCTTGTACAAAAAAAGCAGCCATTATGTGCTTCATTTGCTCCTGAAACAAGTTAAATTCTACAGCAAAAGCAATCATTTTCATGATTCAGGTTCAGGAATGGGTATGTTGCATGGGTTAAAGTATGCATTTCATTTTCTTTCATGTGTCAGCTCTGGCACTGTTTGACCCCTTGCAGAAATGATTCAGCACACGCCACCAGGAGAAAGTAAACCCTTTTTTTTTTTAGAACTGTTTTTTTTTTACGTTGCTTTGGGGTTTTTTTGTTGCTCAGTTTTTACTGGCTTGAGCTTGGTAAGAACTAGCATGAGACAATCAACGGCTGTGTGCGGCTGGGACTATCTCTTTTGGCAGAAGCAAGCTGTTAAATGAGCTCAGTTGCCTCATGACACCTCACTGTACACAAAACAGCAAGTGACAGGCTTTCCAAAAAGCTATTTGTTTCACCAGGAATTCAAAAACAGGCATCTTCCAGCAGCTGTTGGGAAAGACCAGATTTGCATAGCAACCCAGAGACTATCTGTACATTTGTACAGGGCTTTTTTTTGTGAAGGATAAGATTAAACCCACTGTTGCAGAGGAGGGGTGAAAACTTTCTCCTCCTAGAAGCATCAGAGAAAAGACTGTTTACGAGTCTTAAGAAACTATTTTCTTACTAATAACAGTCTTGGATTTATTTTCGCATATAACAGGAATTCTGGGGTAGTCGGTTTTCATGTTTACTTAAGCAGTTAATATGTAGTGTCCCCCTCCTTTTTCCCCAAGGAAGCACTTTTTAGGACTAAGTCATGTTGTTGGGATTTTTTTTTTTTTTTTTTTTTTTTTATATTCTTTAACTGAATAG
>VXBL01010261.1:243778-259697 GCA_013400195.1 Aramus guarauna
CTTAAATGTGTTAACTGCAAAGTCATAAGAATCAGTACTCTGTAGTGTGCCCAGCCCTAGATAAGGCTGCTCAATAGAGATCACTGTTTCCACGGCTGGTTCCAGAGGAGGGTATGTTTCCATAAACAACAAGCGCCCTTTATGTCAACGAGGCTGAGAAGACATCTTGTCCAACACAGTCAAATTCATTTTTTAAAAAACATTATCTTTTGCTGGAAGGCAGAAGGCTGGTGTTTCGCTGAGCAAGGTGGCCAGGCGGCGCACAGGCACATGGCCACTCATGGTGCATCCACCCTGCTCCCACAGCAGCAAGGAGCAGCCCTACGAGCAGGGGTCTGTAGGGAGACGTGTGGTCCTGAGCCCTCTTGCGATGTGATGAGGGTCCTGGGGACCTGGACCTGCTCTGCTCCCAGTGATGCATCCAGGGCAGCAGGATGAGCAACAGATCAGAGAGGAGAGAAGCCAGGCAAAAGGCATCACACAATAAAGATGAGAGCACGGCAGTACGTCAGGGATCACAAATATCCCAGACAAAACCATGCTGGGGACAGCAAAGGAGAGAAATGAGGAGGAATTGTTTTTAATGTGGCAGGTTTATTAACATTTGAATATCACCAATGAAACACCTCTTCTACAGGCATCTAACTTATTCTTCCCCTCCTCTCACCTGTGAAAATGACCACAGGCTTCAACCTAGAAGGTAAAAATCAGCACGGCAGCTTATTAATAAAGTCTGCTGTTTCCCATCTAGACAAACAGGAGTGTTTGCTACAGTTGCCCCCAATTATTCTTCCTTCTTTGTGCATTGGCTTGTCCGATGCAAGTATTTTAGTACCCAATCAAAAAACGTGTACCCTCCACAGCATCCAGCAGGGCTTCAGTAGTACGGTTCTGGCCAAAAGGGAAAGGATAAACTGTGAGGCAGAAATAATTAAGTCGTTGAGCAGCTTACACGTTACATTCTCAGTTTCTGAGACCAGCCAAAGCACAGATGAACTGCTTTAGGTTAGATAAATTAAAGTTCAGCTTTACTGCTCACAGTGGTAAGCTGTTCTCTTGATCAAGTTTAAAAACAAGTATTTCTGGCCCTACCCCTGTCACTCATTTGCTTGAAATCTTTCATACTTGGACCCACAAAAAGCAGGTCTTCCTTCTTTTAAAGGCAACTTTAGAAAGTAGCAGTTTTGTTTAGATTTTTGGTGGTGTTTTTTCCCTCCCTATCTAACACAGAGAAGACAGTTTCAGGCATAGCTGTTTCCACCAAAAATGTATCTCATGACATATTTGACATATATCAAATCAAAGGAAGCCAGGATTTGGTGCACAGAGCCCTGGGTTTGTACTACTGTGCCCTCAGTCACCCCATCCTCATTCATATGTAGTGAATAAGCAGTTAAAACCTGCTCACATGAAGAAAAAAAGTAGACGGGGCAGCACCACTCTCATGTATCCACTGCAGTCAAACATCTTCCTGGAAGAGGAGGAGGAGGAGGATGATATATTTGTTTGTGACAGCATGAAGCCAGTCTGGGTAGGCACAGTATCACCCACATTTCAGGTACAAATGTTATATGTTAACCACCGTTAAATATTTGGAAACTCTTCCTTGAAGTCACTCCCATTTCACTAATTGTTAGCTCCTAATTGTAGTTTCTGATAAATAACAGAACCAGAGATTCAGAAACAAGGCAAGAAGCAGCACAGGAAAAATACAGAAAAGTACACACATAAGTCAATATATCTGGCTTATTTTTTGCCGCCCTTTATTTTAGGGCTCAGTACTTAGTCACCTCAGAATACCCATCACATTTGATAATTGTTTTGGTTAGTAATAACAATAGATTCACTTGGATTTATTAGACACAGCATACTTTATTTAATGCCAATCTCCGGAAATATACTAATGCCTGCTGACAGCGCTCTCACGCTATGTCTCTCCAAACAAGAAATGAGGTCATCATGATTCATGTAATAATCTGATACACATTTTGTGGCAATTTGTAAATGTTTTTAAAATTCCTAAATGAGGACATTTTGGTTGGTTTTGGTTTTTTCCCCTCCACTCTCTAGTTAGGATTTCCCAAGTGGAAGACCAAACTTTAGAAAACACAGGGAGAGACTGTTGACTCACTTTCCAGACTTCAGTTCTGCTTTTTTTTTTTTTCCTTTCTTGGGTTTTGGGGTTTTTTTCCCTTTCCTTACTGAAGTGGAGGATCCTATCAGCTTGTTTCTGTACAAAGTGCTGCCCTTCTCTGGCAAGAAGGGAGTCTTCTTTAATTAAAAGTGACATTCCAGAAAGTTTGCAATTACAAAGGATCAAGGTGCAAAGAGAACAGCCTATGGAAATGCTTTTGCAAAGAGGGCAGGGATTGTTGATAATTACGAGGCAAAAGAAATAAGAACAGTAACTACATTTCTTTTCTACTAAGCTTGGGTTGCAAAAAGGCAGAAAACGCCCTGTATTCACAAGAAAAGAACAGAAACAAGACTGATCCTTAGGCATAACATTAGATACTGCACCTGGATTTCTTGAGTTAATAACTGCAGAGGACGTAGGAGTTCAGGTACCACCTCAAGTATCTAAATTAAAATCTTATCTACCTCTTGCTGTAGGAAGAGCAGCATGCAGACCACGAAGAGCATTCCTGGAAGGCTCTCCAGGCAGAGATGGCTGTGTTTCAGCATGTGCAATTGCAGAACACGTGGCTGAAACGACTCCGCTGCAGAGAAGAGCTGGGACTCCCTCCACCAACGTGTCTCCAGCACACGAGTCCCCGCTGTCACATTGAGGTGGCCCAGGTGAGCCAAAGAGAAAGGTGTGGGTGTAAGACAGGGAACGACTGTCATTTTCTGGGGCCCAACCAGCATACTCCTTTGGTCTGGTACTTGCACTGTGGTCCAGCAAAGGGCAGCTCAGCACAGAGAGCAAGCCCTCATGGGGTCATTAGAGAGCAGCTTCTGCAAAACTTTCCTGAGCAGCTTAAGATTTTTTTTTTAATTTTTATTTTTTTTTGCACACAATAGTAATAAATAGAACATACCCATTTCTGAAGGCTTCTCTTCTTCCAAGCCAAATAAAAATTCATATTTGGCCTTGGCAACAGTCTGGGCGTGAGCTGATACATCATTATCCCACGCAAATGCTTCTGCCTGTAGAGTCAAAATAAACAAAGCTTATCTACCATTTAGTGAAAAAACAGCTGCAGGAACATGAAATACCTTCAGGTGGGCTGTCAGGTAGGATTTTTGAAGTGTTCATTCAACTCTATCACCACCAAGATCAGCCAGAGCATAGACAGGCCAACTCAGAGTGGCCAACTCTGTCTCCAGACTCAGGCATTTCAGTATTAAGCAGTGATGCTAGAACACCCAACCCCTCACATCATTAGCCGGTTTACCCGCTGCATGGCCAGCAGCACTGTACAGTCATGTCAGTAATACCAGCTAGGGTTTAATATGCCTAGGGAATAGCATCAGAAATAGCAAATTTGAGTACGGATGTCGCAAAACTGGGACCCATGGGAAAACCATAAATGGGGCACGCTGTTTCTTTGGGAGGAGACTGGGGCAAGGAAAGGGAAGAGCAAGGGCTACAACAAGGATGATCAAAAATGGGAAAAAGGCTAACAAGGTATGCAAATGTGTGGTGAGTGCTGTCTGAGGGTCCCTGTTGGGCAGCCCATGCCTGACCACCGCTCTCTAGATCAGGACAATAGGCCAACCCATTTTTATGACCAAACCACACGAGTCAAACCTGTTTCCATGGCCAGGAGGCAGGGAGAGGGCACAGGGTGGTCTCCCCAGCTAGCAGGGGAGCACCTGGGGGGATGGATGGATGGGTTAATCGAGCGTCCTGGTGCCACCAGCACCTTGCCACCACTTCCTTCTTGTAAGAAGCAGTTTGACACAGTAAACGTCCAGTTTCTCAGAGGAGAGAAAGGCTGCAGGACTAAGATTAAAATCCGTTTTCTGAACAGGTCAGATCAAATCTCCAAGATAAAGCACACATCAGCAATAAACTGTAGTGCAAAAACTGTCTGCAGTCAGCATTAAGTTTATTCCCAGCTGGGCAAGATGGAGCCCGTAATTCTTCTGTCTGAAGTGACAGATGAAATAAATCATTAACTCTATAAATTCTTCAGTGACCTTTATATTCATACCCTATGTTTGAGGCAGCTAGTTGTTAGATCACAGCAAGTCATTGCATGGTTCACATTTAGCTTACAAAAATACTCTTTAAAAAAAAAGAAGCCAGATGGAACATTTTGCCCCCCAGGACAATAATAACTTTTATGCACTTCCACCAAATACCTTAGGGGAAGCATCAGATACAAACAGAAATTCAAAGTGCAGGAGACACATAATTCACAGGAGCACCCAGTCAAGGCTCTTTAATCAGAGATGGATAGAATCACAAATGCATACATTCCTCCAAGGCCAGGTCTCCAACAATTACTTTTTTTCCCAAGAGCATACTGACAAATAACTCTCTTGCCCCGTGCCCTAGAAATGTTTTGCTCCAGGTTTTCCTGGCCTTTTACCCCCATTTCTTCTCCTATCTTTCTGCATTGCGCCAGTTCTGCAGGATTTAGTCCTATAAGTCTAGTAAGTGTGCAGTAGATCTTATAGAGAGGTCTTGAATATATTTATTTACTATTCATTGGTCCAACTATTGATGACCAGGTCTCCAACAGGTACTTTGATGGACCTGCTAATACTAGCCTACCAGATACTTTGGGAAAAATGTGATGAAACAGAGGAAGGGCTTTCTAGCCCAAAGGTGACTATCATGAGTGTGATGAAACAAGCTTGGAAGAAGCCTCCATGTCTCCCCTGCTTTTACAGGGCTGTATTCATTTGCAGGAAGGGGGGCAGGAAGAGCTAAAAAAGGAACAGCTGGACCCAGAGCACACAGGAGGCGGCTCTCAGTCTGCAGTAGCCTGGACCGGAGTAGCTTATGAAACCAGACAAAAATTCAACCTACCCAGATGGATGTGAAGGGATGGGACAGCTAAACAAGTAGCTGGTGCCAGCTCCCACTCAGAGATGAATGAAATGGAAAATAAAATGGACAGAGCGGTCCAGTTCCTGAGCAGTCAGGAATTTCTAATCTACACACTTCTGGGACTCAGCATCTCCATCCCTCAGCCATGCTCTTTGAGGCTTCACAGAAATCTGCTGCACTGAGCTTCCCTGCCAGCAAACACTTTTTTCCAAGGGTCTATATTTGCCTGTACCTTACCGTACAGCAATGAAGAAGAGTCCGGTTCACAGCACCCTCTGCATCATCCAGGCAGAAATTAATGGTTAAATTAATGGCTTTTTAGTATACAGGGCAGCATTTATCAGAGTTAAGTGCCTAAGCAGAGACTGCAAGACCTTTGTCTTAGCATCTGAAAGGGGTAACGATTTTCAGAAGTGCTCAGAACCGCTCATGAGAATTACAGATACCGGCTTGTGCATGGGAGTAGCTGAACCTAACGTGTATTTAGGTTGTCAGAGCACGATAATGATGTCTAAAGGTAAAGCAGTTCAGAGCCTGCAGATCCAGGCTTAAGGATAAATTTATGATATTTCATCCAAACAAGAGATACTAAAAAGAGAAAGCAAGACAGTGGGAGAATGAGGATGCTATGAGGTCAGAGTTGGCTTTTAAGACTATTGTTTTACTGTTGTCCTTCCTTAGAGACAGAAAAAAAAAAAACTCACAACAGAAAAAACAAGGAAAAAACCCTAGAAAATCGAGAGAGAACATGTGCTCTCCTTTTCTTCTTTCAATCTGCAACTCAAACCTTGCAGAAGTCATCATACCCCAAAATCAGGAGCCTAGAGAAGGGCTGGACAAATGTTCATGGGGCTTTCCAAGCTGCATTAGCAAGGATTAAATACAAGCAAGATTGGAAGGGATATAAAACTCCTGCTTAAGCCTTCTCCTTCAGCTCAAGGGCAAAGAAATCTGTATCCGGGTCAGCTCATTTCATAATTGCTTCCCTCAGAGGGGTTTAACCACCACCTTTGATGCATCTGGTGTTGGTCATTGCTGGAGAGGGTGATGCTCACTCAGAGCATCAATCCCCTTAAATCAGCCCAGCTGCACGTACATTTCTCAGGAGCCATATACACAGTTTGTCAGTCCATTAACACTCTGGGCAGAGCAGCTGTGAGTTCCTGCCCATTCATTCACCACTCTTGCAGCATTTTCTGCTTGTTTGAACGTTTGATCAAGCCTACTTCTCTGGGTCACAGTTCTTGGTCAGGCACTGGGGAGGCTGCATTTGCCTTTTGGGTGAATTTCATATAACATTCGTGAGGCTGAATTACCGTTGATATGGCAGTCCTCACTCCTTGGACCTCCTGCCAGCACACTGGACCAGTTTCTATTGACCTCGCACAAGGCACTGGCATGGGTCAACAGAGGTCTCACCTCGCTGGGCTTTCTTCCTTTGCCAAGGAAGCAGAGGTTGTTTCGGACATGCCCCCAGGGCTCATGGTGGTTTCAGGCTTGCAGAAGAGGTGAAGCTGCTGAATCTGTGTCTCAGCACTGAACTGAAGAGCAGTAGGATGCTAAGACCAGGGATTCTGCTCCTCCAGCGGGAGCTGCCAAGGACAGATAAGTCAGCCCAGCATGAAGCACACATGCTGCCTCTGCTCTGCTCTGATGTCTGAACGTGCAAACTGGAGCAGAGGATAAGTAACTGCAAGGAAAAACCGTTGCCACAATTCACCCCTGAGAAGTGACTTTAGGCAGGCTCCTGATGAGAGTGGGCTGCTGCCTTTCCTGAAGCACAATGTCTCTCTCTGGATGAATTTGATTTCAACTCCGGTCATGAGCTCCCCTCAAACTTCCCCCCAAAAATCCCAGCAGTTTTAGTCATGGTGAGTCATCCAAGCCTGAAGAAGATGCTTCTCCTTTCTCCATGGAAGGAAAGTACCAAAGCATCCTCTTTTGAATTTAACTGAGGTTCTGGCTGGGGCCTTTTTTGGGACACAATGTTTTCTTCTTGGAGCTTTTTTTTTCTCTTTTTTTTCTTTTTTTTTAATACCTACATCCCAGAGAGCATTAATTAAGGAATATCAAAGTCTTGTTCTCTCACCACCATTTGCAGCTGAGCCAACAAGAGAGCTGTGCTCTATCTCTGTGGGTCTCAGTGGAAGGAGATGACATTGTCCACGGCTGCTGGGACAAGGAATGGGCCAGTGTGAGCTGTGCACAAAGAGCCAACATGAATCCATGCCTCCTGAAGCATTCACACTTAAGGTCATGTGTTTTCTTTGAAAACGTCTAATAAGGAGGAAGTGTTCAAAGGAGCAGATAATTAACTGGCAAATGTCAGTCTGGAGTTTCTCAGACCCCCTGAGAGGACAGATGCTGCTAGACAGACTGACTCCTCACAGGAGACCTGGGAAAATGGTGCTTGGGAAAAAGCAAAATGGGATGGGTGCCCAAGCTTGAGCCTTCAGGGAGAAAGTCAGCTGAAATGCTGGACAGCAGGGGACCAGTCATGCTAAAGGAAAACATCAGCAGGAAGGGGTCTAAGGACTTTGCACAAAGGGCTGTGAGCATCCTCAGAGGGACCTTGTGCTCCAGTTGTGCACACTTTTGCACGTGTACAGCTCCTTTTCCCAGAGCTGACCGCCTTACCCCTCAGCCATGCAGCTGGTGGGTGCCAGCTCCCTGCCGGTGGGCAACAGCCCCTGCACCAGCCACAATGGAGCCATTGGCACTACTGCAAGGAAGCAGGAAAAAGCCTCTGCAGGATCCCTGTAAAGCACAGCCAGCTATGGAGGACTTCACAGCCACACCTGGAGCACTGCTAATCCAGTGCTGTGCTTGCTCCATTCTCGTTGCTTCACCAACATCTCTAGCAGCAAAAAAACCAAATGCTTCTCAGCAGCCTGTCATATAGCCTGATACACTGAGTTTATGGTCTCAGGAGTTTAAACATCTACTTTCGTCTTAAGTCTTCTGCACCCCAGGAGCTTCCCTAGAAATTGACAGAAATACAGTAACTGGTAGTGGAGCTAGCTTGAAAAAAATAAATAAAAGGCAGGAATGAGGGATAGAAGGTTTCCACAGATTTCCAGCCTTCTCCAGCATGTTCCCAGCAGGCCAAAAGGACCATGTGAGTGAAGCGGCAATGCCATGGTCAAGTCTTTATAGAGTTGGGCATCAAGAGCTTTGCCCCTGCTGTCATGGACAGACCACCCCCCCAACAGCCTGCCACAGCTAGTGGCCAGCTCTGGTTTTTAAGCACTGTTACCATTCCTGTGTGGGCATGAGCTTAGCAAGCGTCACTGCTTTTGACAGGTCATACTAATTGTTCTGAAAAGACTGGTTCTGTTGAGCTTTTCTTAAGTCACTTTCCTAAGTAATAGGATAAAATGCAGAGACCTGGAATTAAAATGAACTTGCTAGCTGGTGAAAGCTAGCACACTGACAGCACAGAGAGAACAGAGAGAGTGCTGCTGGTGCTCACAAAAAGACTGCTAGCAAGGTTTGCAGTTTTTACTTCCATGTGACCTCACACACCATATTTGTGTTTTCCTCACACACAACCCCCACATGCTAATACACGTTTGCAATTCTTAAATTAAAGCATTAGTAAAATAGATTAAGACTCAAAAGAACAGGAGTTTTGCACAGCTAAATCTCAGCTGGAGCTGCCAGAAGTTAATGCTAGCAAAGGTTTTGGAAGAGAAGAAATCTCAGCTTGGGTTTTAAACTAATTCTTATCAGGAGTTGCAAGTAGATGTGTAGAGAGCCAGAAGGTGAGGGAGGAAGGAAAGGGCTTGTGTGAGGGCCGTTGCCTATAGCCCTTGTCCAGCAGAGAAGTTTGGATTGTAGAAAGGGATAACTAAGTCAGCTAGGACTTCTCGGCTGAAGAAAAGAAGCAGCTGAGAGACACGTGGCAGAGATGCATGCAGTCACAAGGGGTCTGAAAAAGGCAAAGAGCAACTGGTGATTCAGCATATCTTTTAATACAACAGCCAGAGGACATCAAAAGAAGGTATTTGGAGTCAGCATCACACCAAACAGGAGATGGGTCCTCACAGTTTGTAGTCAAAACCACAAACCTCCCTACAAAGCAATTTCATGGAAACCAAAATCCTACGGGAGCTGAAAAGGAGGGCCAACAAGCTCAAGGGATAAAATCCACAACATACATAGAAATCATGTCCTTCTCATGAAACTCCAAGCTGAGCTCTTTCCAGGCATCTGCTGACATCCATGACCACGTACATGCTCCTGGGCTAAACTGGCCTTGGGTCCAAACTGGTGCAGCCAGCCACTCTTACCTGCTCACCGGGCTTTGGCATGGCCCTGGACTGGGCAGAGCTCAGGCTTGGTACGATCCAGCCAGTTCCAGTCCTCAGTCCTTACCACAACATGCCTCACACCTTCACCCCAGGGATTCACTGAAAGGCTTCCCATGCTGCTCCCAGCATCGTGGGATGTGTTTACCAAGAGCAGCCTCCCAGGAAGTGGTCAGGCTGGAGAGAACAAAACTGAAAGGGTGCAGATACCATCGGAGCTGCTCTCCCCGCTCAAAGGCAGACTTCACAAAAGTTCAGTGTCTGATGAGAGGCTCAATTGAGAAACAAAGCAAAAGAGTCACTGCTTAGAAAAAGGTGTGGGAACAGTGACAAAAAAGGGATGCCTTAGCAGCAGTATGAAGCTATTGCAGGTGAAATTTGTTTTCCGTCTGGTTGTCTTGTTTTACACCTGCACTTGAGTTTTTCTCCCCTTAAAGGAACGCTTGCTCGTTGTTTGGTTGAAGTTGTTCGGAAGCAGTCAGCTGTCATACTGAATTAAATGCTTTTTATTATGCAAAGGCTGACACTGTCTGAGCTGTAACTGTGTGAATGTGACCAGCATATTAATTCAAAGTCTGTATGATTACACTTTACCATTAAAGGTCACTCAGCATTTTCTATTTGCCAAGTCAGTGATTTTTGATGCATACTGTATGTACCTCTGGATATCTATGCATGATTTCTAAGGTATGCACAAGAATCAAAGGAAGCCCATTGAGAGGTAGGCTGCAGCTCATTGCATGAACCACCACATTCTTAGATATAAAACATAAAGATAGGAAAAAGGATCCAAAACTTTTAATAAAGCCACAGCACAAGTATTTTTCCTGAGTTAGGTCAAACAGCATTGGGATGGGGACCTGATTTGAGAAAAATTGCACAAAGACAGCATCTTTTATTCAGATAATTCAGTGGCGCATGTACTAGACATCTTGCGTTTACTTTTTTTGTTCAATCTGTTCTGAGTATATTTAGCAAACTGACAGACTGCTTCTTTTCAGCAGGTAGTGAGCTTCCATCATTTTAGGTATCTCAGATGGCAGAACAATGTTTAGACAGGCTACAGGTCTGCCTCACATGGGTTTCAACTTCCTGGAAGCTAGAATTCAGATATGCCTAAGTGCCTCAGAAGCCTACTAGATGTTACCTCTGTATCTTTAAGCAACTAAATTCTTTCCAAAACCCAAGCCAACATCTGCTGAGCCTTGAGAACTTGCAGGGCTCATCCTTTCCCATGTGCTGCACATTCTGTATATCCAGCTAAATAAGCACTGGTTTTATAGATAGAAGTAAAGAAGGATAGGATATTGGGAGAGCTCATTTGCTTTTTCAAATCAGTATTACCAACATGGTTTAAGATAGTATCCCGAAGTGATTAAAATAGTCTTTGCACCTCAATTTCAGTGAGCAGTAAAAAAACTAAAAAAAAAACAACCCACACCAAAACGCAAACCACCCTACACAAGAGCAAGAGCAAACTGTAGAGCTACAACACAGCAACAGAGCATGCAAAAAGGTGTATATATCTCCCTCTAACTTAGACATAGCTCACTGCCCCTGCATGATTATTTCATATCACATATTTAAATTAATTTTACAACTTTCACCTGAATTGTTCTTTCTGAGTCTTAACTAGATTTATCAGAAGTTTTTTGAATCAGAAATTTGACTGAAGTTTGATCTGAGCCATCTTCTCCCTGGCACAATTGAGGCAGAAGCTAGAAGTCACACCAACAAATTTCACCTAAGCCTCCTGCTGTGCAAGCACTGGGGGACTGAAAAGATGTTGTTGCAAAAGCAGACTTTGCTTGCTAAAAAAGCATGAGCTAAGGAGTGCCAGCACCAGCATCCTCGGGCTGCTGTGCCCACGCCAACTGTCAGGAGCCACCAGGCAGTTTCAGCCATGGCAGAAAGGCAGAAGACACCAAAGGTGATGATACATACCCTACAGGCAGCACAACGTAGGCCAGCTGGCACTAGTGTCCCACGGTGATGAAGTTAATAGTTCTTTTTTCCTCACTAGGCCACACTGAGTCTTGTCCACAGACAAGAAAGTTGATGAAAACCAGAACTCACAGGTACTAGAATTTGTTTTCTTTTGAGAAAAGGGCTTTCCTGGTACAGGTTCCTCTGTTAACACTGAAATGCAACCGTATCTGAGGCTTAAGTGCATCCTGCCATCACACTTGGCTTTTGTTCAGCCTGGGAGATGTGCTTATTACCCCAATGACACTTCCTGTTTGAAAACTTGTGAAAAAATAATGAGCACACTTTGGAGACAAGCCACCTCTTCCACTGTGCCACTTCACACTAAGAAGAGAAAGCCAGATCCATTCATTGCTTCTACAAAAAGGGAGGCTTGCCCTGTGCACTCTGTGCCGTTTGGGTTATTTTCTTACTGCTCCCAAACTACTGTATTACAGACTCAAGACAATGCCCTCTTCAGTCCTTTTACCAGGTGTCAAAAAAATTGCTGTGGCTGTGATGTGAAGCCTTCGGCAAACATGACAGTGACCAGTGTGCTTCTGCCTTGGCAGCCCATACTCAAAAGCCAGCTCCAGCCTGGTGTCCTTAGGCTTAGTTCAGCAGTCACAGCACTGAAAATCTTTTCGTACAGTTGGCAAAGCAAGCCATGGCAAATGCCACACACTTCCCGCAGCCAGAGCTAGTGGCTGAGGCACTCGGCGGAGATGGAAATGCAGAGCTCCTGCTCTGATGGACAGTTTGATCCCTGATGGATACCTTGATCCGGTGCCCTGGCAGGTTTGTTTGCTTATAGCATCCAGAAAGTAGTCAATTCAGGAGCACTTCAAGCTTCAAGAGCCAGATAATACCTGAATTCCTCTGCCTCTTTATTCAATCCTGTAGCAAGCTAGCCCACACCCAAAGGGCTAACCCTCACCCCACCCTGCTTTTAAACCCCATCCGCAACTTGCCTTGCTCATCTCTGTGATGCAGAGAATAAATGCTC
Source organism: Aramus guarauna (assembly GCA_013400195.1). NCBI lineage: Eukaryota > Metazoa > Chordata > Aves > Gruiformes > Aramidae > Aramus > Aramus guarauna. Next base: position 256,065 of record VXBL01010261.1, read on the forward strand.
GGAAACATTAGCATCCCAGGAGCCTGTGGTCTCTGACAGGAGCTGGCACAACAGCAAGAGGCGTCTCAGAGCAAGGAGGGTTGTGCTCAGAAAAGGCACCTGGAAACACACTGCAGAAGCATACTTCAAACAGCGTCATTCCTGAAAGGAACAAGACACTTGTGGCTGGACCGAAAGTGCTGGGCAGACGCTTAGAGCTGGTCTCAAAACAGCTTTCTCATCTCACAGAAGTTACAATTTCTAACCCCCACAACCTCATCTCAGTGCAAACAGGAAAAAAGGACTGGAAGCAGCCTCTGTTACCATGGGTGTGGGAGGACAGAAATCCATTCAGAAAGAGATTCAGATATTTAAGACACAAATTGCTCAAGACCTAAATGTGTCCATCTGTGGCCCCACTTCTCCACATGGGAATGATCTGGATGACCTCTCTATCACATATACTCCCTCTCAGCCAAACTTCCATAGGGAAGGACCCACACACAGTTTTTTGACCCACTGGGNAGGAAAATATCCCTTTGTGGAGAACAGGTGGTGTATGTCGCTGAGCCCAGGGACATCGCTCCCACCTCTTCTGGCCAGGCTCACAAACCTCACACCGATCACTCCACCAGCTGCTGCACCCTGGGGATTTCCTAGCACCCACGTTGCAGAGCTGATGTGGAGTGGGACACTCTGGCTGGTGGCTCACTGCCCTGACCTTTGCATTTTGGCAGCAGTTCACAGGTTTGCCCAACCTCAGCTGGAGCACAGCAGCTTGGCAGATGGCTCCCCTGTACCCTGGAGAACTGCCTAATCTCGCTCTCCAGACACTATTCCCTCCCTCCTTTCTTTGTGCTCCCTTTCCTAAGCCACTGCGTTGTCCTGCCTTCAAATTATCTTTAAACCAGCACCCAGCAGTACCCCAGGCTCTTGCTCTCTCTCAGGACCCTTGCAATTAAACAGAGGAACTCCAAAAGGAAATTCATGCAACACCTCAGAAAAAAATCACACCAGCTCCCAGGTCTGCCAGCCCATCTCTCCACAGAGCAGGGATTGTTTCAAGCAATCAGCTGTGCTGCATGTGCAAGGACAGTTTATCAGCCATGGCCAAAGCATCCTTCCCGTGCATCGATGGCCGCATGCGGGGTGTGACTTGTGCTGCGTCGACTGCCAGCCCCAACGTTGCAGCTCCCAGCGCTTGGCTCAGAGCACACCCATGGAAACAACCACTTGTCTGCAGAGATGCTCCGTGGCACTGGTCCATGATACTCCCGCAGACAGTCTGCCTCTTCATCCCACAGGAATCAAACCCCAAACCATCTCTTAAATCAAAGCTGCAAAACCAAATGCCAAACTTTCCTGGTAAGATGGGCAAGAATAGAAAGGACCATTTTGGGGGTAGGCGGGGAGGGGAAATACTCTGAACAACATCCAGGTCTTTCAGCTATGCAGCTTGACAACAGCAAAGAAATTCTTGCTGAAAAAAAACCCACTAGTGTCTTCATTAGGATCCTCACTGCTCTTTTCCTTCTCAATTTGATGGCATAGAAATGGCAATAGTAAATCAGATAATCTGCTCAAGCACCAATAGCACCCCTTTCACACAGATAAGTTGTGCAAAAATTTCTTTATGTATCAAGAAGTCCTAATTTTTTTGTTGTATTGAGTTTTGAAGAGAGCAGCACATAAGTTTCTTGGAATTGTTTTTAACATCATCATGACTGCAGAGGATTTTCTTATACTCTTTTCTGCAATGAACCAAGGCTGTAATTGAAGGAGAGCATTTGCACAGGGATTCCTCCATGTTTTAACCTCACCTTCTCTCGCACCAAAGGCACACCCCAAAACCAACATCTCTGTAGGTAGACTCTCAGTCTGTGTAAATCAACAGAGCTAGGTCAGAGTCACAACTAGTGTTAAACTGCTAACATCTGCTGAAACGCACCAACTGAGGATATGACTGATGAAAAAGCATTTGGAGTAGAAGGAGATTTCTTTCTCCTAGCCAAACCAGAAAGGCTTGGATATTCTCAGCAGCCCATTACAATTGATTCAAATGCTGGGTGTGCAACCACCAGTTTCATTAGAAATATTGCATTTGACTTTCTGTTTTAATGGCCCTATGCACAGATAGAATTACAGCGTGACTGGAGCTGCAAAAGCAGTAGTAATTGCAGTTGCCTATTACACACCCAAATCACTTCAATAACACGTAGAAGTGCTCTGCCTGACAAAGTACTAACTGGCATCCTGTGGGAGCCAGGTAATTGTTGTTTATGGCATGGAAATACTGCATCCATACAGGAAGCTAGCGTCTTTGGTCAGTTTGTCTGAAGTTCAAGCTCATTACAACTCTGTTTATGTTCCTATTGAGAAGTGTAGCTTCAGTCCCCAGTAGCAAGGATGAAGATAACATCACAATTGCACAGGAGCATCCCTGCGTACATTTAATGTTCTAAAACTTTACACCTTTGGTGAATTCATCTCAAGCCCACTCCTCCCAAGAAAGCACAATGCTGCTACTCAGCCAAAGACGCTTTTTCACAACATGTCATTTAATTGAGAATTTGGTGTAAGAGAACTTGCCAGTGCAGCAACAGTGCTGATTTGTAACACAGACAAGTTACATAGAGACAAAAGCAAAACCAACCGTACAGGATGCAGGTTGGGGGCTCCAGCCCTGGGGTGGGGGTCCCAATGCAGCCTCCCTGGTGCAGTTGGTGTCTCTGGGGATCTAGCAGTAACGAATGCAGAGGTGGGCTCTGTGCTTTTTTCCCTTAGGAGAGTGTGAAAAGAAGGAGAAAAAAAAAGGAAGGAGAGGAAAAGGAAAAAAAATAAAAAGGAAAAAAGAGGGGAAAAAAAGAAAAAAGTAAAAGGAAGAAATTGAAGAGGAAAAAGAAAAAAGGAAAACAAGAAGGAAATGGAAATAAGGAAAAAGAAAGGAACAAGAGGAAAAGGGAGAAGTAGGAAAGGAAAGGAAAAAAGGTGAAAGTAAATGAAGGGGAAAAAGTGCCCCCGGCTGAGCGCACCCCCCGCACCCGCACGGGNGCAAAACACAACCCAGACTGCGTGCCCACAGCAACGGCATCTGAAGCCCGCGGGGGCCAGAACATACCGTACTCTGCTTTGCTCCTAAATCCCTTCAGTGCTGCTTGTAGTTGCTGGGGGAAAAAAAAAACAAAAAAAAANCTAGCAGTAACGAATGCAGAGGTGGGCTCTGTGCTTTTTTCCCTTAGGAGAGTGTGAAAAGAAGGAGAAAAAAAAAGGAAGGAGAGGAAAAGGAAAAAAAATAAAAAGGAAAAAAGAGGGGAAAAAAAGAAAAAAGTAAAAGGAAGAAATTGAAGAGGAAAAAGAAAAAAGGAAAACAAGAAGGAAATGGAAATAAGGAAAAAGAAAGGAACAAGAGGAAAAGGGAGAAGTAGGAAAGGAAAGGAAAAAAGGTGAAAGTAAATGAAGGGGAAAAAGTGCCCCCGGCTGAGCGCACCCCCCGCACCCGCACGGGCACACGCCGCCCCTTACCGCACCGCCGGCTCCTTCCATCTCCCATCGCCGGCCGCGGCGGATCGCTGCCGCTCTCCCGCCAGGCCGTGCCGAGCCGGGCTGTGCCGTGCCGTACCGCGCCGGGCCGGGCCGGGCCGGGCTGTAGCGCCC
>VXBL01010261.1:259840-280693 GCA_013400195.1 Aramus guarauna
AAACAACAAACAAAAAACCCAAAACAAACAAAAAAACCAACCCCAAAAGTCTTTTCCAGCCTTAGGGCTTTCCTTCACAGCCCAACTCCAAAAAGCAAAAGAACACAGATGTCTTTGGAGTAACCCCATCTGAACATTCAAAACTGAGTTTTCATTTTTATTTTTTTCACAGTTCATTGGAAGTTGTCTTTCATCATCAGGTTTCTGAGCGTGCAGTCAGATTGTTGGGATTTCTCTAACCAGGAACTCTGTAGATTGTCCTTTTTAATGAAAAAAGGCTTTCCCCATCGGAAGCTGCACTTCAGAAAATACCCCCAAATCTCCTGGGCCCAGTTACAGGAGTTAGCTACACAAGTAGCTGACAGACTGGAGAAAGAAGGATGTTCATTTCTGTAGTTTCAGCATATTTGCATTTTGTTCAGTAGCAGTTGAAAGCTCTAATTTTTTATTTTTTTTTTTTAAACCACCAAAATTGAGGACAGGAGCAAGAACGAAGGCTCACTAAACACTTTAATGTTTGCTCCTTCCCCTGCCCTGGAAAACAAAGCTGTGTGTTAGGTGGAAGGCAAGGCTATTCTAGCTGCTTTCCTGTTATGAAGAGTATTGGACAGTCCCGGTGCTAGAAATGCATCACCATGAAGTCACTGGCATAAGTGTACCACACCCGGACGCAGCAGCATCTCTGTGGCTGAGGAGAAAGCAGAGCCCTGCCTTGTTCCCCATCGGCCTCCCAGCTCACTGCCGGAGCCACACTCCCTGCCAGCACAGGGTGCCTTTAGACTTTCAGTTCTCCAGTACCAAAAAAAACCCCAAAAAATCCTTTTCTGGGAGCAGAAAGGCTATGTCCAGGCATAAAGCATGATGCACCCTTGTATGGGGTAAGACAGGTGGCAGCACTGTCCCTCTGCTCTTCCAGCTCATCTGAAGGCTCCATCCAGCAGCATCTCCCCATCCTCCTCCCAATAGGTCTGTGGAACAAAGCCCTCATGCTGCTACTCCTAACCCAAACCCCTCTTTCTCACCTGCCTTCCACCCATGCCACCCTGCAGGAAACTGCACTGCCTCTGTCGCCTGGATGCTTCAGACCTGGTGTACCCTGTATCTCAGAAGGCATCCTGCTCTTTCCCTACAGCTTCCCCTCTCCCCATCCCAAGCCTCCCACTGGCTTCCCAGCACCACAAACCAGGATTACCCATGCATCTCAGGAGCAGCACAGGATCTGCCTCCTGCCCTGCTCAGCAGCCCTCCACTCCAGTCATTTCTGTCCTCCAAGAACAGTTGGGTGAAACCATTTCTATCCCCCAGAATGGCTGGCACGGGTCCCACAGAGGTCCCTGCACAGGCCCGCAGGTACCGCCTTGTCCGCCTCTGCCCTGGGTGCCAGGGCTGAGCCCGATACCCACAGCAGCAGCACGTTCCTGTGATGCAGCCCCGTACCCTTCCATCCATGGCCAACACATGCTGCGGAGCGCAGTGCCCTGGCAGGGCAGGGTGAGTGCTGGAGGGTTTCACCCCTCTCCCCCAGCCAGGGCTGCAATGCAAAGCACATTTTGGCCCCAGCAGGGCTTTGTCCCATCTGTTTCAGGCGCCTCTGAGGCCCCAGGAGCCGATTCAGGGGCACAGGCTGCAGATTCCCCATCTGTGCCACATCTGAGCTGTCTAACGTAGCGGAAAAAAAACCCCACCCAGCGCCTGGGTCTCTGAGGAGGTGATATGCTCTGCCTCCTTCCTCCCAGGCAGGGCTGAGGTAATGCTGCTGGGGACCAGGAGGCAGCTGGGAGCAAAAGCTGGATTTGGGGGGAGCTGGTGCTGCCTCTTGCCTGGCCTGGGGCACCTAGGTGGCAGCTGTGGCTGCTGCACTCCGATTTGTTTTTTTTTCCCCTATTTGTGTCCAATTTAGAAGAATTTGACCTTTTCTCTCTGATGCAGGCATCTGGCCTGAGTCACACAGACATTTAGGCTGTCAGGAACATGCTCTGTGACACAGGACTGGGAGAGGAGACCATTTGCTCGCCTGGGGGAGGATGATCCTGCAAGCCTCTGCCACGCTGGCATCTAGCTGCTGGTTTGCTTCACTGCAAAGGAGGGTGATGGGGTTTGGCACCACCCATCCTGAGATTTGCACAAGGGAAGGTGGTATTTCTTAAACCATCGATCATCACTTTCTGCACGAGGGCCCGGTTGAAACCCAAAACATTACTGTGAACAGGCAATTAGCAGAGAAATGGGGTGGTTTTAGTGCATTTATGAAGGAAATCTGTATTTTTTTGTCCAAAGGCTTGATTTAAGTTTCCCATTAGTTGTATCAGAAAACCAAGTGTAGCAAAAGCTGATATAAAAACTGGAAGCTTGCTAAGTAGCTATGAGGGCTTGTCACATCTACAGTGCGCTCTGAATTGCTTAAGGTTTTAACTTTGAGCATACGGCATGTATTTTGACACAGCCCAACCTAGAATTAAAAAAAAAAAAAAAAAAGAGGCAGGCACCCATCAGTCAACCTCTGTGAAGGTGGCAAATGGTCAGCCCCGCAGGAATGTCCAGTCTGGTTCAGTGGCTAAGCTGCTGCAAATCTCCCGGCCAAGGGCAATGATGGGGAGCAGGAAGCCAACACCAGGCAGGCAACCCAGCTGTGCAAATGGGGCACAGGAAACCAGAGGTGACATCAGAAGTTGCTGGCCACAGCAGATGGTGTGAAAGCACCACAAGGGATGGCTGGATCTCACAGATCGCTTAAGGGGGAGTTGTGTGAGAAGTGGCCAAACTGCGCAGGCAGTTTCTGGGGATATTTTGGGGAGCTGAGCCTTGCAAGGCCAGTGGTGCTCTGGTGATCCTATCAGCTGAGGTTGCCTACATAATAGTATTAAAAATACAAAGACTGAGTATACCATATAGCAAAACTGCGACCCAAGGCAAAAAAAGTAATTGTGGTGGATTGCTTGTTTGCAAGGAGTGTTGAGTGGAAAACAGGAGGTCAAGAAACAGGAAAATGGGTAAGTTATACAGCGTCAAGGGGCTGCTGAGGTGTGCCCATCAAGCAGCCCCATGCTTGATCACCAGAGTGGGAGCAGGGCAGCAAACCAAACCCATTTTTCTGACTGCACCACATGGATCAAGCCTGCCTCTGGTCACAACGTGGGACCACAGGGCCACACCTGGGCTGAGCCATGGATTGAGCATCACAGCATTGCTATGTCAGTGCCTGTTCCAGGCAGCTGGCACGAGCTTCTTCCCCCCACTTCCTAAGATTAACATTAATCATATGGGTCAAAAATTCATGGCTGAAAATACCTTCTCTCACCACTGTGCTCCCTCAGAAAAAAAGAAAAAAAAGTGTATTGAATCAGTGGTCTGTAAAGAATAACCAATGCATAAATTCTGTAATCTTTTGCCTATAAAGGTGCTCTCTTGCTCATTATACTCCTCTCACAGGGAGATGAGAGGAGCACAGGAAACTCACTTCCAATTTATTCTTCCTCATTCAAAAGGCAGAAAACCACATGTAAGCCATCATCCAGGTACTTGTCAGAAAACAGCTAGGGACATTGCATTTCAAATCAAATAGAGATTATCTTTTTCCATGAGGGAGAAGGCAGCTAGCAATTAAAAAAAAAATAAATAAAAAAATCCCAACCAGAAATACCATTATCTGCAGATGGAAAGACTGAGCTAATCATTTATTGAATTTTCCTCTGTATGTCTGGATTTTACTGGACACAGCTGGGAAAATTTCTTTTTCCTTCTTTTTACTCAGAAAAACAGAGTCACCATCAGAACCCTTTCTTTCTGAATTAAGGGTGGAAAAGTAGCTGCAACAGCACAAGCTAAGATGCAGACTAGGAAACAACTGGATGTGGATAAAGAGAGCAACCTTTCTATTATTTCTCAAGAAGAGTCAGATGCCACTAATAAATCATTATAGTAATGCCCAGGGTGACAGCCACAGCAGGGAACGGTTTAGTGCATGCACAGGCTAGTTAGCTGGCATTGCTTGAGGAGGGGTATGCCGCAAGCCGTGCCAGTATTACCGTTCTTCACATGGCTCTTCCCCTGCAGGTTGTCAAGCTGGGTTGGCCTCCCACTCAAAGCTCCTGCAGACTTCCCTTTTAGGGGTTAACTGACTCTTGTCTTCCTCTTTCCCCTACTGATAATTCTTGAAAGTCTTGCCATGCCTAGAACTCCAGGAAACATAATTTTTCCAGACCCTTCTCTTGTCTCCAGAGATTTCACATTACTCCCTCCTCCATCTGACATGTTCCTTGGGAAGAAAGGAAATGACTGACATTCCCTGTCTGGGGAGCCCTGTAACTGGCCAAAATTAGAGCATTTGATGGGAAATTTCAGAGGCTTCTTATTCCACCCATCAGACTTTGGAGATCTCTGATTTGATATTTATCTCAAAACACAGGGACTTCACAGCATAGCACAGGTACCTCCCCTGCAGGGCGAGTCTTTACAAATCTCCTTGTTAGCCCAAGCCAAACTGAAGGATACAGAAAACCCTGCTGAATGTGCCTGCTGAGGCAGGTTCACGGTTACCTCCTGGGTCTCTGCTGTCACCTCCTCTCTTAATCTTAACTTTTGCCCTCCCCCATCTCCAGCAAATCTCTGGTTTTGTCTTTCTCTTTAGCAAAGGGCTGTAGGGTCCTGAAATCAGCCTATCCGCCTGTACCTTCTGAGCAAGCTACCGGTGACAGCCAAGAGCACTGTCACCTCCCCAGCAAACAGCCACAGCTCCTGGGAGTTTGTGCAGGACTGGTGAGCTCACAGCAGGTACAGGTCACTAAATCTTTTCCTTAGGACTCCCTCCAAAAGTGGCAGCCCTGTGCAGCATTCATGGTATCACCTAGGGGCCCTGCTAAAAGCTCTCCAAAGTGAAGAACCTAAGGAAGGGTCCCAGCCAGGTTGAAGTAGGCCATGTGGTTCCCAAGCACCTCCAAAAGTGATGGAGAAATAGTCAGTTACCTCTGGGATTCCAATGCCTACTGAGTTCTGCTCCTGCTGCTCCCCAGCACTAAGGGTGCAATCCACATCCTTCTGGGTGGGGGAAAACCCTCCATCCTGCTTCTGACAGGGAAGCAAGAGGCCAGGTCTAGGAGATTAGAATGCTCCAGCAATGGGAACACCAACAGTGAAGGCAGGAAAAAGCAAGTTTCAGCCAGTTCCCAGGAGCTCTGTGTTGTTTCTGTGGCTGGATCTGTGCTAATGAGGGAGTTTTCTAGGGATCAAATCACCAAGATTCTTTCCCTTCCCTCACCTCGCCACTTAAAGGGTGAAGAACGGAATCACGGGTTGGTTTATTTGCAATGTCATCCATATGGAAAGAGGGGGTCTGGCCTTTAGGATGATATGAGGGAAGGGGCTTTTTCACTGCCTTCTAGCACATAGCATACATCACACCAGCGTCATTACCCCCACAAGTCAATCTGACACGCACAGCTCCTCAGCTCCACCCCAGAGGACACAGTGCCTAGCAGAAAAGCAAAGGAAGAATAGGAGGGACCTTCCTCTCTCAGACTGAAGCGTGCAGCCATAGGTTCATCAAGTCAACAGTGCTTTGTTGAATCAGATTGATTAATCAAATGCCACCTCAAAATAACTCTGAAAAACCTCTGCCTAAGCATGGTTACTCTTATGGGTCTTCCCCTCAGAATCCTATCTGCCCTAGACTCAGTGATTCCTCTGCTCTCCCTGCCTTGTGCCTGGGTATGGTAACCAGATGGATTCACTAGTAAAGTAGCTCATCTGGACTAACAACCACAAGAAGAAAGAGTGTTTTGCATGAATGTCAGCAGAGGTGTTCAAAAGTACACTCAATCGAACACACAAGTGAGGGGAATACACTGTATTTGAGCAGAACAGAAATATTCCAGGTGGTCTTTTCCTCTCCTGAATAACATGCACTATTCTACAGAATGGTATCCTTGCTTGGGAAATCTTAACCAGTCTCACGTAAATCATTCCAGTCTTGACCTCCAAAGGAGATGTGGCTTTGTGTTTTTGGCTTCCTTAGACACTGGCATCCTCCTGTAAAGTCCTCCTGTACAGTTTTCCCCTTTTCATGTGTGTCCTTTTTCTTCTGCTACAGATGGTTCAGGCTGGACTGAAACTGTGCACCAGATACCAAACAGTGAGAAGTGAGGGGAAGGGAACATTTATTCAATGGACTTTCTTTTCTTGGTAGGGTAAACAGCAGCTTTTTACAGCACTACCAGTGTCTGGAAAACCTGAGATAGAGGAGAACTGCTGCAGCTACAACTATGACTGCACTGTCATGCAACAAGCAGCCTTCAGAGTCAGGCAGAAATTATGGCATATCACCCCACTGTCATCCCCAAAATGAGACTCCAATCGCCCACAACTCTGGGACATTCATACAGCAGTCAGCAACTGACTGAAATGCTGCAGCCAAAGAGGGAATCTACTGAGAAAATAAGTACTACCAAGATCTGCTTCCTCTACTTAAACAAAGCTGCAACAGGTGTGGACAACAAACACCTGGAAACAGCCAGGCGCATCCATATCCCTCCCCAGCTCTCCCCAGGCAGTGAGCGTGCATCAGTCACAAATGCCAGATGGAAGGTTAAATGGTGACAATTAAGCTCGTTTCACTGGGACAGACCAAGCCCAGCCAATGTGAAGAGCTCAATATGGATTCTGGTCAGAAGTGGAAGGTCTCTGCAGATAGGTATATTGGCAGATTTTCTAAACAAAGGAAGACACCATTCGTTCCCACAGCAGAAAACAGGAGCCTAAGCCAAAAAGACTTGAGCTGGAGGTATCATGTGTCCATCCAGAGCATGACACCAGAGACAGCCACTCTCCCAGTGCAGCACCATGGTAACAACTGCTGTTTGCCAGGCATGGGGGTGTACCATGTTTTCTTCTTCTGCAGCTGGCTTCCTGGGGCAGCCTGCCACACAGGGTGGCTGCACAACCTCCTGGGCTAACATCAGCCTTGAAGGGTCATCTGAAGAGATGGAAAACCCTAGGAGAGCAAGAGCCCCAAGGTGCCAGGGAGGATGGAATGAGAAGGAAGGCATAGCTTTGCATCAGGTGACAGGGAGTATATGCTTGGTGTTACTCACTGAACCTGTGGGTGGAAAACGGGCTATCAGGGGAAGACTCCTGTCCTCTCTTCCCATGTAAATCTCCTACCGTTTCCTGCTCCTCTCCAAACCAGGACCCCAGATCTTCTTTCAAACTTTTCCCCTCTCTCTCTTCCCTCCCCAAACATCAACCTCAGCATGCATCCTCTAAGTTTCCATCCTCTCAAGCACCACCCCACTGCCTCACAACCAGTCCCACCACTTGCTCTGCACAGCCCTGGCCTCCTACAGCACTCAAACCCAGACCCCAGCACTAGAGCTCTCAATCCCCCTGCCCTCCAGCCACCACTTGTGCCCCCTTGGTGAAGGGTCAGAGCCCCACTGCTGTACATCCCCAGGTCTTGTGCTCTCCACCTCCGCAGCAATCATTTATCTTCATATTATTGCTCTTTCCCCACCTAATTGTTCATTTCCACCCTGCCCCTGGCCAGAGACCAACGCTCCATCAGTGAGATGGGCACACAGACACGACATTCAACATTATCTGAAGCAGCAGAAAAGCTGTAGGAAGTCCCACACACCTCACTTTTGTTCCTGCCCACCATCTGGAAGTTGTGCCAAATGCCACATCTACCCAGGCCCACCCTGTGCAAAGAGAATGCTCTAGCCAAGAAGCATTGTTTTCCATTTGAGCTTTTTTCCTACATTTTTCCCTGAAAATAAATTGCTGCTATCACCTTTGCTCCCCCTACCCCTTTACCTCAGCCTTACTTTTCCATCAGGAACTGGATAAAACAGCTCCTGCCTGCTCCTGTGCTATAGCCTTCAGCATTAGTTTTCACCATTTCCATACATCTTCCCCTGCACCATAGATAAGTGTACTAAAAGGCAGGCTAGCAGGCTATACAGCATCTATTTCTTTTCTTCCCTTTGCTTTCAGGAAATCCTCGCTAGCAATGCAAAAGGCATGAAACGGACAATATAATACTCTAGAATCTCCTGCAAAGTGGGTTTTGTCAGAACTGAGGGTGCTGGTGGGCATTGTCTGTCATTTCCCACTCCCAATTACTCACCATCTTCATGTGGATCCAGCATCTACAGGTGAAACAGATGTACTGCTCCTGACTCCCTCAAATCCAAAAATCCTTCTTTATTCTATTTCTGAAAGCTTGATTTTTTTTTTTTCCTTCAGCATCTTTTTACTCACTTTTTACAACTCCATCAAACTAGCTTTACAACTCCACAGCTATCTAAAGATCAAATCCAAGTCCAAATTCAGCCCAAGGGAAAAAGCTGCGCAGTCCCACAAGTATGTATTCCAATCCTTCACAATTCTTTTCCATTTATATTTTTAAATTAGGATGCTAGATTTTTGATAGCTGATGCAGAAGAAACATGCTGTTTTCTTCCCTTTCCTTGATATCAGAAAGACTCATTTCCTGGCTTGAAGAGCTTGCTGGATTCCAGTTTTCTGAGAGAAGCAGAAGATGAAGAGGTAGGTATGGTGATGAAGTGATAACTATCTGAGACAGCTGTAGGAGATACAAGCTTGGTTCAAAGCCTGCTGGAGTCAGTGGAAAGCTATTACTGACTGCTTTGGCTTTTGGAGTCTCCTTTGGTTCTAAAAGCTTTAGGTTCTTCCCAAAATTTGGATTTCCAATAGGTATCTTAACAGTAAATTTTTAGTCTGATTCTGATCCTGCTGAGCACATTCAACCTTTACTGCTTTGAGCAGTAGTGGCAAACAGTCAGCTGTGCTCAGGATAAGGCTATTGTGCAAATGTTTTCAAGTGCAGGACAAACAATTCTTAATTATAGTTTTTCATACTGCCAGACTTCTCTGAAGTCCAGGGCACACACTCATTAATTAATCCTCCTACATCACCTGTCAAAAAGGCAAACCCTAGCAATCTGCCTTCTGAGATGAAACAACCAACGTAGAGAACTTAAATGACATGATCAAACCACAGATGCAAGTGAGTGTTACAGTCAATATGAAAAGGCTGCTCTTTGCATGGCAATAAACCAGGTGCCTTTCAGCTTGGCGCCTCTCAGTCCCTACTAAACCCATGGTTCAGTCCCACTGAAGATAGTCACATACATGGCATTAGGTAGGCACACAACTGCTTTATAAATCTGGGACCCAAATATCTTAGGTTCACATGCACATTTTTAGACACTGGTCAAGCACAGTGCTGAAGCATGAGCTCCAGTGCATTTACCACATCTGACGTGGCCACAAAATCACCAGCCAGCCCAGCTGTCTCAGGAGTGAGCTTTGCTGAACTGAGCTCTCAAAGGAAGGCCTGAATTTCCCTGGGTTGCCTGAGCTTGAGCTATTGGAACTGGGTGGAAAAAGAAGAGAAAGATGTCCTGAAGCACTCTGGTTTGTCCCTCTTTCCTCCTGATTGAATGGGGAACACCTTCCGATCAGTGATCTCAGATGAATAAACCTGACTCATATATTGGATTTGAGTTTGAGAGGATTCTCTGAATTGGATGGGATATTTTTGCCTCTTTTTGCAAGTCAGTATTTGTCAATGTGTTAGCAGCTCCCTTGATACCAAAAGAAGATCACTGTTTTCTGTAGGTAAAATATAAAGGTCCAGCTTTTCCAAAGAACTCCTCGTGCAGCAGTTCTTTAGACACACCTATGGGAGGCAGACAGATTTGCACTGCAGGTTAGCAACAGCCAAGAGAACAATGCACAAACCCTTGTACTTCCCATAATGGGAATGTGATTATTGCTAAAATAACTTGCTTAAATAATGGACTTGCTTAAGTAATGGCTTTGATCTCAAAAGAAAACAAATACTGCAGGCTCACTATGACACAAACCTACCATATCATCTGGTGGCATGACAGGAAACCTTTTTGCATTTCCTGCATCCTCCCTGCATTTCCTGCAGGGAACGCATTTTTTGAATGCAACATGAACATTGCAAAGGCAATCTTTGTATCAAGGCTGTGGGCCTCAAGCCATACAGCTGCCTGAGGATTTGCAGGTACCTCACCAAGGGTCTTTTCTGGATATAAAACATTCAAACACATGAAAAGAAGCATTGTGCTATAAACACTGAAGTAACCTGGCAAAAAGAGATTGCCAAAGATCCTTTCTTTTTTATCTTTAGAAAGCCATGTTTGAATTTAGTAAGGCCAGACCTATGGGATCCAAAGGGTACTTTATAAGAATTGGTAGGAGCTGGGCATACACTCCAGAAATTTACTTTAGCCAATGTGTGTGGCTGGAGATCTGGTAGAAGAAGGTAGTGGAAGTGACAAGATCAACATTATCTGTTTCAGTGGCCACCACAAGCATGGGTTTTCCTATAGATCAGAGCCCAGACAAGGTCTGGGATATAACAGTATGCACACCACATAACCTGTTGTCTACAGCTAATGGATGTCAAGCCACTGAGATCTTCTTTAAAGATGGCAAGGCAAGCCACCAATGAAAAACTCCCTGTATGGACTAGAATCATCCTTAGGGCATGGCACTATATAATTCAAATGATACTGCAGTGACAGACTGGACAGCTATGGGGAAAACTTATAAGCTTGGAGTGGACTGGAGAATGAAAGCCATTCTGAAGATGAACGCAGTGAATGAATGAACAGCTTTCAAAAACTAGAGCATATTGCAGTAATAAGGTACAGTACAAATCACCCCAAACTATTCATATAACTACTGTTTACCCCGTGGGAGAGACCAAAATGTGCAAAATGCTTTCTAAGCATTGCTCCTTACCCAAAAAGTTTCCACTTCAATCTGAGTGATGCTTTTTTAAAAGCTGATTTTTTGCTATGAATCACATGACAAGGAGACTAATAAAGGTGTCCTGGAAGGCAATACGTTGTACTGAGATCCTGCAGTGACCCCCTTGCCATATCCTTCATCCTATTGCCTTATCTTCTCCCTCTAGTCCCAAAAGAAGGCGCCACCACAGATGGGGCCCAACACCAGTCCTTCTGAACTCAGTCCCTTCCTTCAGCCACAAAGGTGCCCACAGGTTGCTAAAGCAGTAGTGACAGCAGTGCTGAACATTGGATCAATGAGGATTAAATCAGATCAGCCTGGGCAGGGACTTTATAGTCAGTCTGTCCCCCCAAGGAGTCTGCTGGATTTGGCCACCTGGTTTTTCAAGCATAGGCTTTCTCTTCAGTGCCTGACTTGACCACCACAGGCAGCAAAAATTTGATTAAATAGTGCTTGTTTTAGCCTGGTTTTCTAAGAAAACAACAGCTTACTGGGTTATGGTACCTCTTATCTGTTTGTTCATCTGTCTGCTTCCTGCAATATCTTTTGAAACAGTTAGCTAATTTCAAACTAAAGTAGGACAGAGGTCTCAGGAAAAATCAGGTTAATGGAAATCAGCACTTTTCAAATGCTTGTTCCAAGGGAAAGACAGGGAGAAGCACATCCCTTTGGGCAGCAGTCGGCACTGGCAAGCGGTCCACTTGTACAGGCACTTTTCGTTGCCTGCCAGAGGTAATCCACCAGGACACAAATGGGAAATTGGAAATACTGACATGAGAGCATGAGGTAAGGCCAAAAGAGTGAATCCATAGGAATGAAGACTTAACAAAACATTGTACTTTTTGTTACCATTGGTTCCTTGTGATTCATGTGGCCTGCTAGGAGGCAAACAAGACCATAGTTTTCTTGGTGATTCAACATCAACAGCAACAACACAGCTGGTCCCTTTGAAATTCTGCCAGCTCTAACTAGAGGATTCCTTCAATTTCTTTGCTGGCAGAAGGAAGAGCTCCTGGTTACCAAAGGGTAACTCTTTGGTAAATACCCAGGTTGCTGCCCCAACATCACAGACAGAGAAGGAATTATGAAGAAAACAGCTGAACCACGTTATGGCATGGCATTCACCATTGGCCACCTTTTCCCAAGTCTGTGTCAATCCCAGCAAGAACTACTTCATGGCATACAGGGGGTAGAGCTGCATTGCAATGTTTAATCCTGAGGCATCCCTGGTTGTTTCAGTAGTCAGTCAAAAAGTAGAAGGCTTTTGTTATTGAGAAATTCTTTTACCAAACAATGATTAGCTTTGCATTTAACAAGGCCTATGAGTGATTAATGTGTATGGAGAAGATATCCTAACCTTGAGAACAGAAACATCCTGGCAGGATTGCCTAAACAGGGTTGATACGGAAGAACAGCTTGGCTGGACAACACAGTTGGGAAATACCCAAGAAGAAGAAATTGTCCTCAAGACTCATGACCATAAAAGGGAAAAAGGAGTGGGGGGGTAACTCCCCAAACGACCACTGATGGCCACTCGAGACCCTCATGCATGCGTAGTGTAGTTTTGCAATGCCAGCATTATGTAAATATAGTAGATAGGTGGAGAGGCGGAGACTTCTTGGGAAATGTATGAGTATTCATATCTTTAAGGTATATATAGGATGAACTTTTGTTTTAGGGTATGCATGATAGGCAGACCTATCCCTCATGCATCTGGCACCGTAATAAACAATGCCTGCTCTTTAATACTACATGAGTGTTAAGGAGTTCTTTTCCAATTTTTTAGTAACATTGTGGGCTTTCAGTGACAAAAGACTGGCTCTTGGCAGTAGCTGCTTGTTATCAACACACTGTAAAAATCTCCAGGTATAAATACGAGTTACTTTCTTTCAGAAATTGACATTATCTTAGACAGGATGTCTGGGGGGAACCCAGAAAGTCAGGTAGTCAAAAATGTCTCAGCCTTCTTTAATCAGGAAAGAAAAGGCTACAAGCCATCTAGCATTTCTATGATTCGATGATTCTATGATTTCAGAACTTGATAGCGATTAGAAGGGATAGTGATGTATGAGTACATTAGTCAGCATTTGGTCAAAGAGTTACCATTTTACAAAATGGTATTTTTACTAGGTTTGTCCCCAACATGTCCAATAATCCCTCAGAGCAGAGGGCAGAAATCTGCCACATCCCTGCTGGCTGTGGACTGAGGGGTTTCTTTAAATTGTTCTCCCATTGTCCTTTCATGCTGCATGGACCCTGCATTTCTCATTGTTACTCTGTGGTCCATATTCCACAGGTTAAGCATGCTAATCTAGCCCATACCAGCTCTGTGAATGCATGAACACCATTTCAACCACCCGTATTTTTTCCAGGCCTAGATATCCTACTTTCTCCCAGGCAAGCTTTTCAAATGTTTCACTATCTTAACAAGTGGAAAACATCTAATCTAAATTTCCCTTCCTGTAATTTCAGCCTGCTGCTTTTATCTTATCCACCACAGAGAGAGAACAGATTACGCCTTTCTCTCCTGAAGCACTCTTGTAATTACATGAAAAAGGATCACATAACCCTTGAGTCGCCTCTCATCTAAATTAAAACAACCCTGGCTCTCATTCAGCCTTCCTTCTAAGTCCTGCTGCACGTGTAACTTGTTTGTACTGAGATAGGCCTACCTGCCGGATAAAGCAAAAATGCAACAGTCTACCTTCTTATTAGAGCTGAACAGTGATTACTGAAGCTACCTGTTACCAAGCGTGAAGAAAATGTTCCAGGCTCATAGACCATACATTTCTGAGACCCAGAGCTAGAAATACCTAGATTCAAATTCAAGTTCTGCTGCTGCCAGTCTGTCTGGTCCTAGGCAAATTGAATCCCAGTTCACAGCTCCTTCACTTGACAGACAGGTCTAGAAATAACAATTTGCTTAACTTAGCATAGCATCACCAAGGTAATATAAAGTTGGAGATCGTGCAGATGTTGTAAAGTCTGGTGGAAGAGCTCACTGTTATGACAGACTTCCATGCAGATAGGTGTTCTCTCTTAGAAGTTATTTTAAAACTTTTATTCTGAAATACTACAGGTGTCTTTAAAAATCAATGTTCTTCACAAGTGACTACATCAAACTGCCAGGATATCAGTAGCTTCCAAGTAAATGTGGGGAAGTGCAGGACTTCAGAATACCAGGAATGCCATGGGTATGTAAGTACTGCTATTTGAAGCCCTCCGAGTGAATGATTAAACCATTTTGCCTAACATTGCTCTGACTCACGCATTTCCTAGGATCAAGCTGTCTGAGCCTGCTGGAGGATTCTCTCTGCAGTAGGTGTATGCCTCCTCCCTAGAACATGATTACAAGTATCAGAACAATTTGTGGTTCAGGCTAGTCTTTTTATTTTTGTATCACTGCAGGAGAGAGCCACATGGAATCTCGCAAATGCTGACTGATAGAACTTTTCCTCCAGACTGGAACTTTCTACACAATCACCTTCCTTTGGTCGTACTGGCAAGAGACTCTGTATCAAAGCTTCGTAGAGAGTTTCATAGGCTTCCTAACTTAAAAAGGATTTGGTTTATTTTTTTTTTTTTTATACATTAAATTAAGAGAGATCCTTCTACAATAACAATCACAGACAGCACCATTTCAGAGCATTTTCTGAAGTAGTGTGGGTATATTCAAAGACACCAATGTTGTTTGTTTTTACTCTTTCATTTAAAGAATGAGTCATACATGGATTGATGTAAGCAAGCAAAAAGAATCCTCTATTTTTTTGTAAAAGGGAGCGGGCACTGATGTAAGTTACAATCTCCAGGTGAGCCAAGACCACTTGCAAACATTCTTCACCCTGCATGTCCACTCACTTCATATCTGTCTACCGGCAGTGTATACACGTGCTACAGTTGCTCCTGTGTGGTAGCAGGAGCACTGAGGTGTATCTCACAGCTCTTGCTGCCTAGTACCACTTTAGGGATTGCTCTGAGGAGCACAGTGGCAGAACTTGTCTGTTCTGCTCCCAGCCTCCACCTTCTCAGCCCATCACTTTATTTAATTGAGCTATACTCTGCTTAGCACATTCAGCCTGTGTTAACCGTAGCTTATTCACAGGTAGATGAAGTAGTCCAGCCTTCAGCTGTGCTCATAGCACCAGGATTCAGATTAGAAAGCCAGAGATGGTGATGACACCATCCTGGACAGATGTGGAGGTAGCTGACAAGCAATGCTGCAAATTTCCCTTGTGTGATTAGCACAGACCTGAAGCTCATTATCCTAAAGAGCAGCAGTCCCTCCTGAATTTTGGCAAGAGACATTGTATAACAAGGGAACTTCTCATCTTGTAGTACCAAGAAAAGCAAGTTCTCTAGGGCTTGAGGGAAGAGCAACTAAGGCAGAAACAGAGGTCTATTATCAGTACTCATTTCAATACAACTCCAGGCAAAGGAAGCCTTGAAAGATATTATTTACAGAGACTGAAAGAAGGAACAATTTTTCCAGGCAAGTGGGACATGACTGTTTTTTTTACAGGAAAGAGATGTTTATCTAAGCAATGCATCAATAATCAGGAGAGGTGAGTTACTACGGTTGATAATTCAGCCTTGCTTAGAAATCTCACTCATTATTTTGGGCTTGTCCTTGATGAAAATCCTCCAGGACTTAAACTCTGGAGTTGAATTAGGGCAGAGGAGCTTGCTCACAACAAAAGAGCAACAAGACTTGCTGCCTCTAACCCCAAAGAGGCCAAGCACAGCCATCACGGAGTTCCTTTCATTAACATGGCCATTGGGACTTTTGCTGCAGGCTGTGTAGGTCAATGTAATACCAGTAATACTACTTATGACAGAGGGTCACACATAAAGAGATAAAGAACAAAATACCTAGAAATTATATGTTTACTATGTGCTAGCATTGCTGGTTCTCCACTCAGGTTAACCAGACCCACGGTAAATCAACAATGCTTTCCTTCCTCACTGGGCATTGCAGGGGTCAGGCTCAGCAGGGCAGCATGGGGAAAAGGGGCTAGCTGCTCAGTCAGGGCTTCCCACTGGCACAAGCATAGCAACAAGATGATGTGAGGCAATGCACTCATCTGGGAGTGGCCTGCTTGCATTCCTCTTGGATCCATGGTGGGAGAGGGTAAAAGAAATCACCCAAGAAAGGAAAGTGGTCCCTAGGAGCCTCCCCTCCTCTCTTATGCCTGCCCAGGACCATGTCTATTCTCCACTTCTGGGCTGGGCCTGGCGTGGGACTGCAAGGTAAGAAGGTGCTTTCCCCAGGTAGCTGTCTTCTGTTGGACTCCACCTTCCTTCATACAAATCTGATGCAATGGGTACTTTTCTTTGTCTCCTCCATCACATAAGGCCTCAGACAGGTTAGGAGGCACAGTACTGTTCCATCTTCAGCTGAAATCATCCTGGATTTCTCCAAGTTAAACATGTCCAGGTCTGTGTGTAGAAGACCAAGTAGAAGACCCAGAAAATACCTACCCAAGGAATGGTGTGATGGCCCTGAAAGATTGATAACTGCCACCTAGCTTTACCTGCTTTCATACTAAAGAAGTTAGAGCCTGCCTTAAAGCAATACTTAGGTCCAGTCTTATATGTACTTCTCTGCAAGCAAACCTGAGTTCAGAACACAAGCGCAACCTTGGCTAAATCCTAGACAAAATCTCACTCTGCACCTCCAGAAGAGAGCTTATTGTGTGCAGAAAAGAGAAGTAAATAAAAGAAGGCTGTAGAGAGTTTTAACTTAGGAAAGAGAATCTGGATATTTTATCCGCATTCTTTCAGGTCTTAATTTTATTGGGGAAAATGTTAATTGAGCTAGCTAGTACCTGTGAAGTGAAACATGAACCCAGCTAGGTCTTCCTCACGTAAACCTTCATCTGCATACTCATGTTGTCTCCTTTCCGTGCCCTTTGTAGTACAAACCTCCCAGTTCTCAGCTGCATCGTGCTTGAAATACCCACAGTGACAGAAGCTACCCTATGTCACCCCATCTGTGAAAACATGCAGAACATTCATTTTTTGCCTAATTAACTAAAAAGGGATGGATTAAAAGGAATATTTCACTCTCAGATTTTAAAAATATAATTCAAAAACCCACATAGATATTCTGAGAGGAACAACTGCAATTACACTGGCACAGTAATAAGCACAAGCAATTTAAACAGTCTTTAAATACTTTAAATATATTTATGGCCTGTTGAAAGATTTTTTCTTTTAAATCAGAGGTTTGGAATAAAACCATTTTTACTATGCAAAAATGATTGGAGGATTATAGTGTGTGTGTTATCTTTAACATGTCCATTGTTCTGGAATCATTAAACCATTACGGAGTTCCCAGAAAAAAAAGAAAGGAAAATTCACCAAGCTTCTAAGAAACACATCTGCTAAAAAAGAACAGGGAACACATCTGAATGTTTTCATTGAACTTAATTCAAACCGATGTAGTGGCCTGTTACCCCATTTGTGCTACAGCTACTTGCAAGGTGAGTGAAGAACATTTGTTACAGTAAAGTTCATCTCCTCCTAGTGCTGATATAAACAATGACACAGGGTGTCATGACATCAAACATCAGGCCTAAATGTTTTTAAAAATCAAGCAGTATGAAGCAGCTCTCTAATTCCCTTCCAGGTAGCCATAAGTGCCTGGTCTGCCCTTTACCTTCTTGCTGTGCAGCTCTGAAAGGCTGTGGTCTCTCAGCCAGGTTAAGATAGATGATGGACTCCACCCTGGCGTGGTCAGGAACTGTGTCAAACATCAGTGCATATTCGGGTGTGGAGTGGGTAAATCCAGAGTGGACAGCACAGACTTGCTTCCCAGAGAGATAAAGCACTGTGTTGCTCTCCCACTGCCTTCTCCAGCAATGCGAAAACATGAAACCAACTTTCTTGATGCTCATTCACTACCTGGAAGGGCACCTGAACATGCCTCTGGTTCAAGCTTGTCCACAGGCTCTGGGGGCAAAGAACACTAACATGGCTCTTACTGCTGGTAAACACAGAGATGACACTGGTTCTTGTAGGTATTCTCATCAGTGCCACACAATAAATATTTACATACAATGCAGATTGTTTTCATGAGATGAAGAAAGCAAACTGGCTAGGAAAAATAGGGAAGAAAATATCAAGTCTGATAAGCTGTTATTCAGATTTTCATATGGAACAGCTGAGAGAATGGAAACCAGAGGACATTTACATGTTCTGGCCTACTGGGAACATATCAAGAGGCTGCATTACATTCAGGAATGTTGCCTTGTGCAAACCAGGAAAACACTCGTTGCTTGCTTACTCAGCAGCAGAACTAGACAGAGGAAGGGAAGCACTCAGCATGAGAGTTTTGTGAAAATATAACAGTGGAAACCTTGTGTATTACGCTCACACTAAACAAGCTCATTGCACACCTATCTCAAGCCTACTAATGGCACTGCACTGTATAATGGAAACTGTACTGCCATTGAAAATGAGTGGTGAGTTACACCCTCCTGTGGTTTTGAAAATTGCCCTTCAAAGGAAGGTATTGTGCTGTCTGATTTTCGAAAACTCTCAGTCACTTTCTCTGTGTTTAAAAGAACACTACAAATTAAGTTTAAACTGCTCTTGAAAGCTTTAAGTCTTTTGGTACAGATGGTTACCTTTCTTTCATTATCACCATCTCCACTTAGTGTGCAAAGGAAATACAAAAATCTGATCCAGTGCTTGCCCGCATTCCCAAG
Organism: Aramus guarauna; assembly: GCA_013400195.1. NCBI lineage: Eukaryota > Metazoa > Chordata > Aves > Gruiformes > Aramidae > Aramus > Aramus guarauna. The sequence goes on from VXBL01010261.1 coordinate 278,353, forward strand.
TCACATACAGACCAGATTAAAAGTGTTTCCTGTTCCATGGGAAAATGAAAATAGATGAAAATGTTGTATGCAGGGAGTACAACACATAAATGCAGTAACACACACAAATCACTTTCTTGCATTTTGCCTTCATGGAGCTTTGGCTTCCCTCAGTAACAAAAGTTTTTAATAAACCATTTCAACTCAGGCAGCTCTGGCAGCTACATAAATTGAAAATTTCATTTGATTCATCAACTCAGTCCCAAAATTAAACCTCCCATCAAGAAGAATTTGTAACAGATACTATCCACTGTTATTTGTTCTACAAGATCAACACTGTCAGTCCCAGATGTCCGATACCATCTGTGAGTTGTGAAATTTATGTCTGTGAAGCATAAATTTCTGTGTATTGGTAGACAGACCTGCAAGTGGCAGGCAAGAGTTGGAGGTACAATCCCCTTGTTTCACCACTGCCTCTGCCACATCTGTGTGGAAATAAGAACATACCCTGGACTTCTAGAAGAACGTAAGAAAATATCAGAGAGTATGGTGAATGCAAAGTCCAGGCAAAAATGCAGACCTGAAAGAACAGCCTTCTCAACAAATTTTATCTTAGCCACTTCCTTAGCTGCACTCATAAGCAGTTTTCTCAAATTTACTTGCTGTATAAAATCATTTGCTAAATTGTTTCAGGGACTCATTTCAGGCCTTCACTGAGTTCCAGTGCAGTTTGTTGTACATTTTAGCTCTGCACTGTGTTGAACTGTTTTGCTCAAATATGAAAATCACATTCACCTTTCTATTCCCTGACTACAGAAAAGAAATATGAAATCAAAGCTTCTTGACTATTCAGGTTAGCAAGAACAAAACCTGCTTTTTATGATTACTCAATTCAAATCCTGGCTTGTGTGATCATTCATGGCAGAGAAAGACCTGGGAGTACTGGTTGACAGCCGGCTGAATATGAGCCAGCAGTGTGCCCAGGTGGCCAAGAAGGCCAATGGCATCCTGGCTTGTATCAGGAATAGTGTGGCCAGCAGGAGTAGGGAAGTGATTGTGCCCCTGTACTCGGCGCTGGGGAGGCCGCACCTCGAATACTGTGTTCAATTTTGGGCCCCTCACTACAGGAAGGATGTTGCGCTGCTGGAACATGTCCAGAGGAGAGCAACAAAGCTGGTGAGGGGTCTGGAGCACAAGTCTTACGAGGAGCGTCTGAGGGAACTGGGGTTGTTTAGCCTGGAGAAGAGGAGGCTGAGGGGAGACCTTATCGCCCTCTACAACTACCTGAAAGGAGGTTGTAGTGAGGTGGGGGTCGGCCTCTTCTCCCTGGTAACAAGTGATAGGACCAGGGGGAATGGTCTAAAGTTGCACCAGGGCAGGTTTAGGTTAGACATTAGGAAAAATTTCTTCACAGAAAGGGTTGTCAGGCACTGGAATGGGCTGCCCAGGGATGTGGTTGAGTCCCCGTCCCTGGAGGTATTTAAAAGAAGGATAGATGAGGTACTTGAGGACATGGTTTAGTGGTGGGATGGCAAGGTTAGGTTAGTGGTTGGACTTGATGATCTTAAAGGTCTTTTCCAACCGAGATGATTCTATGATTCTATGATTCTATGATTCCTGATGAGAAAGCAATCACAGAAAAAGTTCAAATAATAAAAATAAAAGCTTTATAAATGTGAAGGAATATTCCAGCACAACATGGCTATGAACATTACTTCATCCATATAACAAGATAAACAGAGGAGAACCTTAAATATTTTGGAGTTTGTGATCCCTGCCTTCAGCTGAAATACAATTTGTTCATAACTGAGAAAAACTCCACGTTAAACCAATCTCATGCAAAACTGCATCAGTAATCACACTTCATGTGTGCTTCTGCTGTGGCAACTATGAGAATTACTCATGCCATATTGCAAAAATACTTTAGCATGTATTAGTTCTTGTGACATAAAAAATGTAATTAAGAATATCACTTGCAAATGAACATATAACATATACGCAGTGCAGATACTTCATTCTTTCCACACCATTATTTTGATGTGTTTGTTAGGACTATTTTTACTATCACGTTTTAATTTAGACAATCTTTCTTCCTGGGCTTGTCTTTAACAAAGGAGAAAATTGTCTATAATTGTGAGAAAAAGCATGAAAGCTCCATAGGCACGAAGCCGTCATTTCTTTCTTCACGTTAATTCCATGTAGAGGCCTTCAAAACCAATCACTCTGGGTGGATAAAGTAATGTGCTGCCCCTATTAAGAGGAGTCATGAAAGATACCACCTTGTTAATTGAGGTAGTCTTCCATCAACCACCCAAACTTTCTTCTGGAGGAGCACTAGGGGTAGAATCATAGAATCGTAGAA
>VXBL01010262.1:664-23345 GCA_013400195.1 Aramus guarauna
GCCTTGAGCAGCCTGCGGCGGTGGCCTGGAAACCTGTTGTGTGCTGCTGGGCTGCGCTGCTCTCACGGGGATGGGTCCTTGTGCCTCCCGAAGTCCCCGAGAACCGGGGAGGGCAGCTGTCTGCTCCATTGTCTAAAATGCCCTTGGAGGAAAATGGTCAGAAAGCACCACGCACATAAGCGGATTTTATTTTTTTTTTTAAAGTATAAGCTCCGTATCATATATTTTGGAACACAAGCAAACCGAATTTTGTGTTACTCTTGCCAATGCTTGCGGTCGTATGGCTCTCAAATGATCTCTGTAGATTTTTTTCCTCTTCTGAGTCAGACACCTCCCTTCTCCTAGTAAATGACTTCACACTGCTTGCCGTGGTCTAGTAAGCGCATAACGTTGTGGCTCTTGGTGGTCAGTTAATTTTTTAAATCGTGGAGGTTTTCTTCAGCTTTCTAGCTATCTTATTTACATCTCGATCAATGCACGTTCTACATGACGTGTCTTTATTTAGCTTTTGGCAAAGCCTGCGCATTACAAAATAAAAGTTTGAAGTTGAAATTCAGTTGACTTTAGGCAACGGGGTGGTATGACACTTCCCTTAACCAAAATCCTTTGCATCGGGAAACTCTTCTGGCTAGGCTAATGAATAGAAATCATTCATTTTTATGTGCAGCAGTAGGGATCACAGACAGAAGTCTTTGATGTGAGGACCAGTTTCTACCTTATTCAGAACTTTTGTATATCCTGGACTGGACGTGTGCTCTAAAGGGATTAATGTCCAGAAGTCCTTGCAGGGTTAGGGCTTTAAATTATGAACACTGATGTGCAATACTTCTCTTGTTTCTTCCATGTGCCCTTTATTAACAGCTCCTCCTTCCTCAGCTCATTTCTAAGGTCCCAAAAGTCTCCATTTCTAAGTCTTCCTTAAAACCTCAGAATGAGTTTTTATTTTAGTTTTACTGGCTTTGTGATGTGGACTGGCATGGGAAATCTCTCCAGTTCTCCTTTTGACCTTTGTGCATCAGTTTGTCTGCCAGTGCTTACTGTGATCTCCATGGGGAGGACTGGGCTGTCTCTTCTTTATTTTTGCCTTGCATATAATGAAAGCTTGTGCAAACAAAGAGAAGTGATGAGTCCTCCTTGTTTCTTTATACTTTTTTTCCTAATGGAATTGGATCTCCGGGCTTTACTGTAGTGTAAAAATGTTACAGGGCCAAATAAAGTGTTGTGGCAAAGAAACTCTAAACAAAACAGGAAAAGAACCCCACAAAATCTAAATGCCTGTGAGACTGCATTCATTGAAAAGCTGTTGTCAGCTCACGTTTGGCCATATCATATTTGAATGAAAATAAAGACTCGCAGGAATAAAAATATCCCCATTGCTTTCTTGTACTGAAATTGGAAAAGGGAAGAACTGTGGTGGCTGGTAGGAACGTAGAAATGCTTTCTCTACACTTGTGTAGCTGTTACGCCTTTCCCATGAGTGCAGTGTCCTGCAGGTGGAGAAGTACCATAGACCTCTGCCCAGGATGGCTATGGGTGTGATGGATCTTCAGCCGCAGCGGTTGCGGGACAGTGTGGCAGTTTTAGTGCGGGGAGAATGTGTTTTACCATGGCTCTTTCTGAGCATGGTTGCTGAATATCAGTTCCTGCTAGCGGTCCCCTTGCTAATCCCCAAGTGCTGCAGAGTCACAAAGTGGGACCCCCCCTCGGGATTAGAGATTGCAAACTCATGTTGCCATAGGGACATTGAAATTGTCACAGCACCTGACTGGTTTTGTTTGTTTGTTTGTTTTAATCTATACATATTATTATTTAAAGTTTGGGAGGAACATATTGGGAAGCTTCCTTAGAGATTCTCTGTCTCCTAGGCCTTGTGTGCTATAAATCTCCACTTTCGTATATTGAAGGATTTTACAAGATCTTGATTTCACTGTGTGCTGCATGCTACCTGATATATAACACTGTCACTGCCGGTGAATGAGTGCTCTTTTTCCCTATTCTGAGATTTATTACTAGGGAAATAAATAGTTTGAATACTGCTCTTAGGAAAAACACTGAGCTTTTGGAATGGTGCTAGGTAGAAATTGTAGATGAACAGAAAGTTATCGGGTGTAATGCTATGGCTTCAATTTATGCACGCAGGGCATGCAACATAGTTGGGAGAACCGTAAATCCAGCCATGCTGGGCACTAGCAGCACAGCAGATGTAAAGGCTTTTCGTTGAGTTTAGTACTCATGAAAGTAGTCGTAGTCCCATATGGGTTCAGGTGGCTAATGCCGAGATTTAATCTGCTCTTTGTGCCTGAGTGCTGTTATTTAAAACAGTCCCAATGCTCCAACCTGTGGCATGTCATCTGTTGGGCTGCAGGAGGAGCATACCCCCAGCTGGTTTTATATTAGCCGTTTTTTGTAATGACCAAATCCTTTTCAGCTGTTTCAGTAGGTTAAACCTGTTGTGAATTTTTCTGAGTTCTCTTGAAATCAGCTGGCAGAAACTTTAACCAAGTTAAATTCTGGGTTTTCCCTGAGTGCTGCTTACTCCTCAACAATAAAATGGGACTTGCTGGGTCATAATTTGGGTGGCCTCTCTCCTTTTGCGTATTTCTGTTAAGTGAGCCCCTACTCCCCAGATGAAGGAGAAAATTGCTATTTTTGCTGACACTGGGTTTTGGCAAGAGGAATTGCTTTATTTCAGGAGTATCACACGAGCATTTGGACAAGTATTGTCCAAAACCGTAAATCCCCTTGCATGGGATTTTCTGTATTGTCCTGCTTGTCTAATGTAGAAAATACCGCAAATTTGACATTGCGCTTCAAAATAATGACTCGTGTGACTCCTTACCAGGCTGCTTCGGGGAAGGATGATGCCTCTTTGAGAAGTCTCGGCTGGATGTTAGTGTCATCCAGTTGTGCAGAGTATTATGCTAGTGCGGTGCACAAAGCTTGCTCTGAAATGCTGTTTGTCAGAAGGTTTCCCTGGCAAAATAGTTCTTCTGGGGGAATGACAGACTTGCTGTATGTCTCCTCAGCCAGGCTGTGTGTAAGGCTCTGAAGTTACATTTTTGGCCAAAGCCCTGAACTGGGAGGGTTTTACTTTTAGTTGTGCCTGAAACTACTGTGTAGTGTTGTCAGATGCCTAATTTCCCTCTGTCCTTCTCTCCTCCAGTGACAAATTGCGTTGCCTTTAGTGTGTAACACAGTGTGCTTGGGTGGAGGCGTGACTTGGTGCGTATTGGAGCTTATAATGAGTAAGAAAAAAATTAATAGGTAGATCTGAATAACGTCTTGAACCATGACTGTTCGGTAATGGAGATGTGTAGCCAGGCGAAAGGTGAAGTCGTAAGGATCCTGAGAAGGAGGTGGCTGCCCTGTGGGCTGCAGGAAACTGGGAGTAAACCAGCAGTTGTAAACTGCTGCCACCAGGCACTGAAGATCTGTAGTGGTTGTGGTCACGGATGCTGGTGGAGAGGCCAGACCCTGCAGAAGGCCCGATAGCCTTATCAGGAACGAAGTGTTTCTTCTGTTCGGTTTTGCAGTGGTAGCGGAGGTGTTCTTGTATTTGACTGACTGTTGCTGAGAGGAGAGCAGCAGAGGGTGTACTTGGCGTAGGGACAGCAAGAAGGAGGAACGCTCATCCTCAAAGGCTGAGGATTGCTTGGACTTGTTTGTGCAACAGTGCCCCCCAGGGCTTGTCAGGTGAGTTAAGACAGTGGGATGATTCATGCGCTAAATTATCCTGATGAATAAATCCTGGAAATAAATAGGTGTCTAGGCTTCCTGAGAGAAGGAAAGGTGAGGCGGCATATAGTAAGTGCTCGTGCACGTGAGTGTTTTGAAAATATGATGGAAACATAAGGATCCAAGTGGGAAAACATGCGTAGAAGGATGAAGAATGGTGGAAGAAATTCTTGGAAAGCAAAAGAGGTTAAAATGAAGAATTACAAAGAAGAATGAATAACTTGGATTTGAAGGTATTAGATTCAAGCCTTAGCTCTACCACAGTGTAAAACTTTTAATCAAATTATAATATTCAAGAAGGATATATTTGCTTCTGAAACTTTGAAGAAAGTGTAACCACTGAGTAGGTGGAAATGTCTGCTGAGAATGTGCTGCAGTACAGAACTGGTTTGACAGGAGTAGCTTTCGTGCAGAAACAAAACATACTCTTCATTCATGCATCTTCCTGGAGTTAATTCAATGACTTGTCCAGTCAAAGGTGAGAAACTAAAGAAGCTGGGAAGCTTTGTTTTCTTTTGATCTACGAATAACAAGAAGGTAGGAAAATCACCTATGTCCTAACGAAAGCTCGAGGGACGTACACAACCAAAATTCACTAACTATGGCTAATGTCCCCTGTAATGAGTTAAATACACAAATATGTTGATAAATTGACTTTCTTTTCATTCAACACATTTAGAAGGATTTAATTTGAGTTTAAAATACAGTTTTTATTACTTGTACCTTAATATTTGTACAAGTTCTTTTGTCCTAGTTATGTTTTGCAGCTAATGAATATGAAATGTTCAATAAAAAATGAATAGTCAAATACTGAATACAAAAAATGATAGTAGTGTAAGTAACTTATAGTAAAATAAAGAAAAAATGTTTGTAGAGTAGCTTCCTAATCAGTAAAAAAACCCCCAAAAACTCACAGTATTCCTGCCAGGAAGAATCTATATTTCTTTCCAGGAAAAGTTCTACAAAGTACAAATGCAAAGCAAGATCAGAACAGATTATTTAAATCAGAGCTGAAGTAGGCATTTCAAAGTGATTTAACCAGCTCACTCTGGGTATCGAACTTCAGATTTGTGTTGGAGAAAGATGAGCAAATAGCAAAGAAATTCCAGTACAGAAATGGGTATGTGATTACTTTTTTAGAGGTAGGAGAAGATTTTTTTTGTTGTTGTTGGTTGTTGTTGCCTGGCATAGAAAACTGTCTAGGAGAAACTTCTGAAATTAAGCAAGCATGTGGACATTTGATGTGTAGTTGAGTGCCTGGATGGGGTGATGTAGGAAGAACCACAGCTGGAGCCCATTCTGAGCCCCATTGAGTTTGGCCATGGGATGGGAACGTGTTTCTTCTTGTCCGGCAGTCCTGTGCACAGGACCGATGGGGTGAGGGATGTGCTCGCCAGGTCTTGCAAGGGATCTGTCTTGCTTGCTATCCCAGCGAGGCCCAGGGGCCAAGGAGCAGGGCTGGCTCTGCTGGAGAGCAGAGGGTGGTAGGGAGGAGCTCGTGGTGCTGCTCTGGGACGGGCCTCAGCAAATAGTACTTGTGCGAGGAGTACTGTTTGTACTCCAAGGACATTAGATGCAGGCAAGTCTGATAGAGGGTAACTTTGGATGCTTGTAGCAGGGCTGGAGTGGGTAAAAAAAACAGGGTGCAGCGCCAATTATTAAGGTAATGTTTCTTTCTATAATGCATCAGTGAGAACAAAGTAGTTGAAGGCAGCTGCTGGGAAATTTCTTTTCTGGCAGGGCTGTGCTAGGTGGTATGCTTTTTGTTGATGAGGTTTTTTTGTTGGTATCCCAGAGCAGAAGAGAGGCTGTGATTTTGCTGTGGTGTGTTTCTGTGCTGTGGTGGTGGGGACTGAGAGGAGGACAAATGAGAGAATCTCACACTGGGACTGGGAGACGTTGAAATAGGGTTGTGTAGGATTACAAACAGAGGCAAATAATGATCTTTAATATTAAGGCTGAAGAGAAAATAACTGATGTCAGAAGGAGTATTGAGATCTTGTGCCCTAGGATCCCATCCTGTCACTTCTGCAGTCAAGCGTGGTATATTTAGGAATATCCATGTAGGATCAAGTCATGGACAATGGTGATCTGGGGTAAACTGTAGGGCTGCAGCCCTCCAGGGTAAATAAATACCTTTTTCTTTTTTTTCTTTTTTTTTTTTTTTAATGGTGGTTCATTTAAAATTCCATTTTCATTGTTTATTAGAACCTTGTTCATGCTGTTGTCACTAATGGCCTGTCAGGCTGTTTCAGGGGATTTGTAATTTGGCTATGAAGATTAGCTTGTGTCAGGAGCTTGACAGACATCATACCAGATCAATAATATAATGTGGTCTTTCTTTTATTACAGCTTTTACTTTCTTTTTTTTTTTGAGCAGTCGGGTTATTAGTTTATTCTTTCTTTTTAATGGATATGAAGCTTTCTGGGATTTTCATGTCCTGCTCAAGAGCATATGTGTTCAAATTATAAGAGTCAGAACGGAAATGCTGAAGTAAGGAGGCAAGATTTAAAAAAACAAACAAACACCCTCCCTCCCCCCCCAAATACCAAAACCTCACCCCAACAATAAAACCCTAGATACCCTTCAGAACATTGTTGCCCCAACTAAATAAGCAGTTTAGTTTTTAAAACAAGGCATGTTGCTGTTTGGATGCTAGCAAATGCCCATTTTTTTAAAAATATATTCCCTCAGGGCTGAATTATGAATTTGTGAGCCTGACAATGGGCATAGTCAGAGTATTTTTAAAAAAATCCATCTCTTAAGTATGTAATACTGTAGTTCTAGTTGATAACTTTAACTGTTTGGTTTTGTTGTTCTAGTAATATACTCTAAATCTTCAATAGGGAACTACTTGGAAATCCATTTTGACGTCTGGGTTCTGTTTTGAACTTTGAGATGGATGGGAAGTCTGTCTTGGGGATTAAAATACAGCTTACCTTTACAGTTCAGGATGGATCGTCTAAGGATTTGACAGTGTATCTGGTTGGATTATTTCCAAAGAAATGAAAAATTGAATTTCCTGAAGGATGCAGCATGTTGGCTTCCCTTCTCATCGTCTGTGCTCAGGATGCTAATCAATAGAAAAAGCTCAGAGGATGCAAACTTTTCAACAGTTGAAATACACTGTCTCTTAAATTGTAACTATGTTTCAGGAAAACAAAACCCTGTGATTAAATAGTTAGTAATGATTGTTGCATCTGCTTATGCTTGTCAATGGCCTAAGTAGGATCATGGTAAGCAGCTCACTGACATTGAAAGTATTACTATGAAGTGAATGATAAGGTGTAAGGAGAAAGTCTGTACAAAGTCAACTCACGATCTCAGGAGGCCACTGAATAGTGAAGCTCCTTTCTGCCAGTCAGTATGCAAAAGAATGGGAAACAAGCTGCTTTCAGTCTGTTTGCAGCCCCTTGGGCTAAACAGGGTGAATGTCAAGAGAATCAAGGTTGCTCTTTTTTCGTGTGTGTGATCTCAAAGCATCTATTGATTACTTTACTCGATGCAGGAAATAAAAAAATAATCAGGACACAGAAACACCAGATACAGCATCATACCGCTCCTGTAGAGACATTGTGGTAACCTGGGCACACTTCAACAGCAGTTCTGATGGAGGTTAATCAGATGCAGCAAGAGTCCTGACTAATGTTTTTCCCTGAATCCTTACTGTTCAAGGCATGGATACTACATGTAAGCTTTTATAGGGTTTTCTGCAATCCCATTTTAGAAATGAGGCTTTAAAACTGAAGTTCCTATCTTTTTGCTTTGCCTGGTGTCTAGTACTGTGGTACTGACTCTGCGCTAGTACTGTGCAGAAGTCGAACCCTGAAAACAATAATACTCTTTACCTTCCTTCTTTGGGGGTTCCTAAAACGTGTTTCATTAGGGATCTCAAAGTCAAATCCCTCTGAGGTGAATGTATTGTTTTGCAGGCAGATAGCTGTTGTGACATGAAGAGTGATTCCTTTCGGGACTGTCTCCTTCCTGCCACTGCAGAATGAGGAAATGGCTGCTGGTGCTGGTATTTAGGCTGTATCTGGTGTTTGAAAATATTCTTTGCATAATTTTCTTTCTTACAACTGATTCTGTCAGAAAGCATAGCACGTGGCAGGCAATCAATAGTCCATCATGTTCGGACTATTTTGAAGCATAGGATCGCTTAACTACTTTCTTTCTTGGTTTTAATGAGAAGTTTAATTCTGCCTAAATAATGAAGACCTGAATGGATGTCCCATGTTTTTCATAACAAGGGTGACTAAACTCTAGTCAAAGCGTCATATGAATTGTTAGTAGGCTGTGTTTTATATGAATAAAGGGGAACTAATTTCATCCTCTTTGATCTTTGCTATTACAAGCATAGATGATATTATGGTGTGTTTTTTGGTCTGACTAGTCAGATTCGTACTGGATTGTTTCATATACAGCTTTTTGTTTTCCTTTCACTTAAAAAAGGAACAAAGATGTAAGGGTGTACATGAGGTGCTTTGGGGATGCAGGTGCTTAAAAAATGTTCCAGCATCAAAATAATGATTTTGAAATTTTTCACTTTCTTCTGTTCAGCAATTGTCAGGCTAACTCATTTGTATATACACCAACACACATGTGTATATGCATTTAATTCAATGCATTGATCCTATGACAAGAAAAAAGTATTTTTTTTTTTTAATGGAAAGGAAAGGCCTTCAGTACTTGTTCTATGTTTGAATGTACCTAGTTGCTCCTAGAAGCCAATGAGGAAAAAGCAGTTGTGAGTTTAACATGCAAAAGTAAAAAAGCAGGCAAAGCGTAAGATCCCAAGTATCCTGTTTGCTACTTCTAAAATGTTGCTGGTTTGCATTTATTTCTAAAGTGACGTTTCTAGGTATCTCCAATATAAAGAGACTAAAAAGTTCGGACTTGCTTGGAATCCTGCCTTGAAGCTCACTCTAATGTTTTGCTCCAAGGCTTTATGATTTGGCTTTTGCAGATGGTACTAATGATGTAGGTGTTGCACTCTGAGCAAGCCGGTGTCCTGCTACTGGAAGCTGCGCCATCCTCTGCGTGAGGGGCAATCTGCCTTACATCCTTACTGTAGCATGGCCAGGAGCACCACCTTCAGCCTGTGATATTTTACTGTCATGACACCTTTTCCAAGCATTGCCGGGGGTAGAAGACTGTCATCCATCTGATGTTTGCTTGAGACTTTGAGTCCTTAGTCAACCTGAGGTTTTATCGTTCATAGTTCTTCTTACTGGATGTTTCTGGCACTACAGAAGGAGGGGGAGGAATGAGTCACTTTCTAAACTGGAACACAGTTGAGGTCTATAACCCTGCATGCATGCACTGAGGAGGGATATACCAACCATTAATGCTAAACTTTGGAGATCTGGATTTAGTAGCCAATCTTCTGCAGACTACTTTTGTGATTTTGGGCAAGTTCTTGGCACTCTTTGCACCTGTGTTCCCCATCTGGTATTCAGAATGAGCCGTTACCTCAGAGGGAAAACTCTCCTATGGTTGACAACTCTACTAATATCGTAAGGACAAAGGGTGAGTGGGATCTGAGATCTCCCTCCGTGAGCAACATCCTGGAGGAGTGGGATTGCGTAGCCACAGTGCAGTGCACCAGGGAAAGCGTGGGTCTGCCCAGCGTGGACTGTCCTCTTCAGTCCCGAGCTCCTTGGTTTGGCAGAAGGATTGAGCAAATGGGAATAGGAAGGGAAACAGAAGGCTTGACAGTTCATATATTGCAGTGTTAAGTGATTTAATGGCTTTGTTCCCCATCTGAACAAAAGCAATGCCTGTAAATAACAAATTTTGCTTTATTAACAGAAACCATAAACAGAGAGTTGTCTGTGGGTTTTTTGGGTCAAAACTTGAATTCTGAGGTCCCTTCCAACTGGAATTATTCTATGTACCAATGTACCTGCCAGAGATGAAGAAAACTCCAGGTTCAAATTTTTCATCCTGTATTGTTCTGAATGAGGCAAAAGGGGGAAATCAAGCATAGGCATGTCCTTCCTCTTTCTACTTTCCAGGCAAGAAACTTTAAAAGGAATCATGACTGTTTCTTCTTCAGCAAAATGCTCTGAAAAATGCAGCAATTAAAAATGTAATGCTTACCTTGTACTCATTTGTCACCGTCTCTTAAACCTGAGGTTGAGGGCATTTTCTAAAATTTACAAAAAACAAAAGGACAGAGGGGAAATTGGAGTTTCTGTGACTGTATCTGAAACCTTTATGTCTCTCTTCAAATGTAAGATCCGTGCTTCAGTGCTTTGATGATTGAATGGAAGAATATTAAGATTTGTGTTCTTCAAAACTCTAGTGGCAACATCAAAAGGTAGTAAACTATGTAATCAAAATCACAGGGGAGGGTGTTTGTAAGCCCAAGGGTGGGGAATTGCAGAAAAAGGCATTGCCGCCTTGTGTTTTTGCTGAGGAATTTTCTAAATAAGACCTTTCTTTCTCAAACTCACATGGTCTTACTTGAGTCCTTGTAACTGTCATGAGATAGAGGTAGTGATTTCTCTACAGATAAAGGTTGTGACTGTTTCTGGTTTTATAAACCATATTTCGTAACGATTTTTTTTTAAAGTCTGGACAGAGTGGCTGGTTGGGATGATGTGGTGGGTGGGAGAGAGACCCAGAGAGTGAGGGCGAGCAGAAGAAATGGAGCTGACATGTCAGCCATAGTCATGTTACAGGTTGGAGGCAAAAAGCTAGGAAGTATCTTAAATATTTAGTCAACATCATATTCCCTGGGCCACTTTGCTGTAGTACACCCATGTGCAAACCTTCCAGATCTGTAGAGATTCATAGCTGTGCAAGTCTCTTCTTTGGAGGACAAGCAGGAGTAGCGATGCTGGTTACAAATGGAAAGGGATAGCATGTTTTCAGCAGCTCATGTGCTAATGGTAGGCTAAACCTCCAGTTATTAAACCAAATAGTAGCTTTGCAGTGGTTGCTCTCTAAGGAGTAGGGTGCTGCTGGCTTTAGAGCAGTTGGATTCTTTCTGACTGAAGTTAGCATGTCACAGATGTTAATAAAATTCCTCCTTCCCCCCCCCCCTTCTCTCTTTCAACCAATAATGACCATTTCCCCAGAGCGCCAATTTTGCTTGTTTTCAGTTGTTCTGTTGTGGACTAAATTAAAATCTTGTGCTTCACTTGGGCTGTCAAGAAACAATACCTTTCCTCACACGTACAAGATGCCTGCAGCACAAAAGGCTGGTTTGCTGTCGAAGGGATTGATGGTCTCCATGTCTGGAGTTCTGCAAGCTACACGCAGTGCCTACAGGCTGGCTGTGGACTGGTTTCTTGCCCCTTTGATGCTTTCACAGCAAAGCAATAAGCTGTTAGAAGAAACATTTTTCTTCCTCATATGAATGCGGTTTGTTTAAAGAGAGGGACTTGCTTTTGCAGTAAGAGGAGGTTTCACTGGGATGTCTGTGAGTGGGCAGACACTCTTTTATTTTTAACTAAACAGCTATATTTGTTACCTTAGAAGCCTGTGTTAATAATAATGGAAATGCTAAAGGAAGTGCTGCCTAATTAACTGAAATATTTAAGCACTGGCAAAGACATTCAATTTGGATATAACATTAAGTACCACTTTGCTTTAGCCTGAAGACTTTAGAAAGCGACCTAGAGTGGGATTTTTAAAGGGCTTGTTTTTTTTTTTAAGTAGTCCCTCCTGTAGATTAGTTTTCTTACATATGCATGCCAAGTTGGACACCCAGTTGAGAGGTGCAGTGTCAAACAGATGTTTGTTTTTTTTAAAATCTTGGCTGTGAGATGGGTGGAAGTGTTGGTTGTCAGCTTCTAAAAGCAAGTGGGTTTGTGGTCTAGAAGGTAAGTGAGCATTACGGCTTCCAGTGCGAAGTTGCCAAGTGCTCACTCGGAAAGGCGCTGCCTGTGTTTCTACTTAGAACAAAGAAACTGAATTTAGAAAATGCCACTGTATGATAGCAGGCATGTGTAGGAAATAGCTCTGCTTCCCTGCAAGCTGCTGTTGCAATAATTACTCCTTCCTTCTGCCTTGACAGCATGATGCTAACTAGCAGCCCGCAGCAAAGACAAGATGCTAGGAGGGGTACATACATGAAAACATTAGTAGCAACCACACTCTAGGCAGCTTTGTAAGGCTGGAGTTCTTCCAAAATGTGATTTGCTGGTGTTACCTGGTCTCCCACAACAGTCTCTCAGTGCTTTGTCAGTAGTATTTATTAAGCGTGAAAATAGAGACATTGGATGTCATAAGTTTACAGCACTTTGGCCAGAGTGATTGCTTTGGCAGAGAACAAAAATAACACGCACATATAGCGTTGAACTTGCACGTTTGTCCTGTTACAGACAAGTTTCTGCACTCCGGCAGTGTCAGCATGCTTCATAAGTTACCAAGTGATCTTCTCAGATTGGATTTAGGTCTTGGAAAGTTTGGGACTGTTGCTCATAGATCCTGGAAGCAGCAGTAGGGAATGCATAACCATCTTCCACTAGATTTAAAGTGATTGCATCCAGTGGAATCAGGGTTGCCTCTGTTAAGGGAGGATGTTTACACCTGCATTACATTCCCACAGTTAAGTCAGTTAAGAAACAGAAGCGTTTTGCGTTAGTTTGTGAAAGGCATAACTAGGTGATTCCTCTGGTATTATCCTAATGAATAAATGAGATCTGTGGAAGTGATGCTTCAGTCCCTCATGGAATTGCACATGGGTTTGAGTGGGGTTTGGATGCAGCTTCTAGGGAATTGAACTACCACGTGCTACTAGAGGCTGAAGTACAGCAAAATAGCTGATGACTGTTGGATGAAAATGAATTTATTATTTCCGTGCACTAAAGTTCAGTAGCAGATAACTGTATCCTGCCAATTGTGTTGACCCTTGCTGTGATTAGATATTTAAAGTAAACTGGCAGATGCCTGCAAGATGCTGTCTCGATTTGGTATTTCATACTGACATATGATATTTAAGAATTTCTCTCTAAATTTAAACATCTAGGATTGCTCTGTCTCAGAAAATATTTCTCAAATTATTTATGCTTCAGTTTGAATTCCACTTTTTCAAAGTGGTTATCTGTAGATGGTGCACAGTAGTTTACGCTTGTAAATCCTGTGGACTTTGATTCAATGTTGTGTCAATTAAAATGATGGTTTTCACAGTATATGTAGTAATAGAAGAGAGGAGACTGACAGGAAGAGGTATGAACTTTAAGAATACGTTTTACAATTTCTTTTCTAGAGGAGGTTGTGTTTGTGTTATCAGCCACGATGATATGCAGCAATCTTCTGCAGCAGGAGAAGAACGAGTGCAAATGGAAATGGAGAACTGAAACAAACGAAACAAACCCCTTCTGAGTTATACGGAAACTATCCCAAGGAAAATAAAAAAACCCACAGTGCGCAGGGTCCAAAACATTGAGACTTCTTGATGCTTTTGTGTGAGCAAATAGTTGCTTGCCTTTGATATTTTCATTACCTGCAGGAAGTAAAGTAGCAAATAAGCAAGGGTTTGGTGGATTTTGTTTTTTTTCTTTTTTTCCAGGATAGGAGGAATCAAAAGAGGGTCCAAATGTGAGAAAGCTCTAAACCCCCAGCCAAATGTTGTGGCTAGGGTTCAAACTCAGGCATGTTCAATTATACCTTTCTCTGTCACTTTTAATGGTCTTTAAGTCTTTGTGCTGTATTTTGAATGTCCATTGCATTTTTGGCAGCCAGCATCAAATGTATTACAGCACTGTAATATGTGCTATTACATGGCTGTCGTGTAGAAAATAAGCATTCCCCTTAATGTTTGTATTGCTAAGTACCAGCTCTGCAGTTCCTAGAATTAACTTTAGCATGAGTTGCAGGATCGGCTGAGTTGTTCTCTTCATATATGCCTTCCACAAAAATGTTTTGAGGAGTTGGACTTGAGCTCATGCTAGACTTCTGCAAAGGTCATTCTGTGTTCATCTTGGTGGGAGAAAACAAAGTGAAAACAAACATGATAAAGGTGATCAAAGTGATGGGTGGTCTGTGAAGTCTAGAAAACAGAAACCAAAGTGTTCCAGAAACTGAAGTTTTCTGAGGTGACTAGAATTACTTTAGAAGGCAGTTGAGGACGTAGATAAGATGCACTATTGTATCTAGAATGGTGAGCTGAGAGCTGGGCAGAAAATCTTAGTTTGATAAGAAAATAGGAAGAAAAAAAAAAAGCATAAAAGCATCCTACAAGAGGATGCTTGCCAAATCTAGTATTGAACCACAGTGTCCTTTCTCTCACAAGGTAACAGCTTTTCATGGAAGTTGTTCTACTGGTTTTTAGATGGTTTGGGTGTAAGGAGGCACTCAGTTTGACCTAGAAAAAGAAAGTCACTTCATGAAAGAACTTCCTTTTGTGTTGTGTATTGTTATCCTTTCTTTGTACATTACAGATGTGCCTAAAGCCACACTCAAGGTAACTTCTGTGAATCACTTCTCCTGGGTAAAATCAAATAAAACAGAAAATAGTGGAAAAAAAATGCTTTATATTCAGAAACACCTGTATAAGGTCTTAAGTGTAAGGAGGCAACTGAGAAACATGTGTTGATTGATTGCTCTGCAGTTCCAAGGGTGTTCCTCAGGTTGGTGGAATTGTTTCCATTGCTGATGCAGTGGGGTTTTATGAATTTAATCTTGGAAAATTAAAACATTAAATATTGAGCTTTCCTTTTTGTTGTTCCTTTTCCTGTGTTACATATTGTTGATAGAGGCATTCAAACTAAAGAGCTGTAGGCTGAATTTCCTTAATACAAAGCTGTGCAATTTCATACTATGGTTGTATGCTAAGTGTTGCCTGTGAGGGCTCTGTTATACCCTCTTCGCAGCCTGTTAACGTGTCCTCTTGTACAAGAGCACATTTAAAATCTTGATTGTTGTTCCTGGCTGTGCATGAGGACAAACTCTTTCTTCTAGTCATGCTAGAGCTCTGCAATGAGAAGATTTGAAGAGCAGGGAAGGAGGAAGGAGTTTTGTGGAAAGGCATGTATGTGTCCAAAAACTGGTTGCATTAGAAACTCTGCTGCTGGGTTAGCTGATTTACAAACATTGTGTTCACAGAACAAGCTGGTATTACCTGATTTCGGAGCTGTAATAGTTCCATACCAGTTCCTCTGTTCAATGTAGTCAAAAGAGGAGGTTGGTGTTAGCAGTTATGAGTGAGGGGTTAGAAATCAGTATTTTGCCACAGAATGATTCCATGGCCCGTGCTCATCTTGAGTACTGTAGACTTGAAAAGGTTTAAAGAATGGCAGCAGAGGTGCTATGGAGATGGCTTCTGTACAGGGGATGTCTAACTGGTAGGCTCGGGCTTCTCAGCCTGGAAAAAGGATGCTTCAGGTTTTGCATGTGATGGACACTTACAAAGGGGGTGGCGTGAATGCAGTATATAGGCAGTAATTGCTCACTGTGTCTTCCTGCGAAGAAAACCATTGCATAAAATTGAGGTTTTTTTGAACCTACCAATTTCCAAACTAAAAACACACAATGTATGGTAAAAACTGTGGGGTTCATGGTCACAGACTTACAGTTGCAAGTTGTAAAAGCTTACGTGGGTCGAAGGAGAGCATGAACAATTGAGTAGAACAGAGATCCAGTGGGAGCTGCCACTTACACAGGTCTCTGGCGTGGAAGGTCACTGACCTGAGAGCTGTTGGGAACTGTGAAGGTACTGAGGAGAAAGGTAACGTACTCCTGCCTTCGTTGTCTACTCCTCTCCATCCATTTACATTGCCTACTGTTTAAGCCGTGATACTGGGATAAACAACCTTTGGTCTTGACTCACATTTCTTATATGCTAGATTTGTATTCCTTGGAATTGAAAGGAAAATGTTCTCCAAAGGATTTCCTCATCAGGAATGCCCTGTGATAGAATTTCACTAGGTAATACAGAAAGAATTTGAAATATTTCTTCTTTAATTTCATACTTTATAGTTCTCAGTCATCTGAATTTAGCTTCTTTGTGCTATTCCTATGCTGTTCTTGTGGTAACTATAGAATTACTGGATACGTAACTGATCGTTAAACCCAATATAATAAACTGTGCTGCCAAATAATAGCCCATTGTTAATCCCAAGCAGCTAATCAGAGATAAGAAAAATAAGCTCTTTTGTGTCACAGTTTGATTAACCTAGGCAGATCAAGGTACTGCCATGGAGCTGGTTTAGGAAGAGGTTAAACTGCAATTTTGTGGTGTCCTGTCAGTACACCCAAAGTGGTAGTTCTAGGCAGTTAATGACAATTATGTTGATAACCAGTGTCTAAATAGATCTTTGATATCTTTCCTACGTTTCCGCTGATGCTCTTAGGCTCACCTAAGTTTATGCTATTTTGTAGTAATAATCTACAAAATTGAGAGCATTTTTGACAAAGAATAGCTTAAAGCATGTTTTTCTTTAACAACAGAGGAAACATTTGGGGGATTTTTTTATTAACTGCTCCGTCTCAGTCACAGGATGAAAATACTGCCTCATCCTGACACGTGGAATAGAGTCAAGAAGGGCTGCTAAGTGACTTACTCAAACCAAAAGAATTGCTGACAGGGGGAAAGTATCAGCTTCTGGTGGTTTTTGACCTGAGGTTTTTTTCTAGAGTGCTAACTTTTTCAGTAAAATCTTGGATTCATATAAATGGCAGCACTCTGCATTCAGTCCCTCTGTTAATGTGTTTATGAGGTTGGTTTGATGTCCACAGAGTTTTTTTTATTTGGCCAACTTTGCAGAAGTTGAATCTTCAGTACGGTTATGCAGGCAATCCTGAAAGTGAGGACATCTAAGTTTTCATGCCTCCTGTACAAAACAGGATCATTTGGGAATGCTTCTTTTTGAATTTAGTGCCTAAATAGGTGAAAGAGCTCCTCCAAAATAGTCAGGTGGTATGGTTATGGCTATCTGACTCTGCTCCACAGTTTTATCTCCTTCTTATTAGACTCTTTTCTCCTATGATGCAGGTGTGCAGAAGTGTGGGCTTCCCCTTCCCCCTTGCTGCTGGGGAAGTACTTAAACTTTTGGACCCTAAAATATGTGTTGAAAAAGATCCTTCCATTGCTGAGTCGTTAAGCCCCGCTCTCTGCGTTACCTCCCTGGGGAGGTTTGCATGGCCAGAACCTGTTTTTTGTGGCTTTTTTTCTTCCTTGGGCCCTTTTCCAGGTGAGCTAGAGCCACCTCTTGCACTTTTTTTTATTCTGTGTTGGGTTTGCATGGCAAGGTTTTGGTAGTGGAGGGGCTACAGGGGTGGCTTCTGTGAGAAGCTGCTAGAAGCTTCCCCCATGTCTGACAGAGCCAATGCCAGCCGGCTCCAAGACGGACCCACTGCTGGCCAAGGCCAAGCCAATCAGCGCCTCTGTGATAACATATTTAAGAAGGGGGAAAAAAGCAGTTCGAGAGAGCTTTTGCAGCCGGAGAGAGGAGTGAGAAGATGTAAGAAACTCTGCAGACACCAAGGTCAGTGCAGAAGGAGGGGCAGGAGGTGCTCCAGGCACCGGAGCAGAGATCCCCCTGCAGCCCGTGGTGAAGACCATGGTGAAGCAGGCTGTCCCCTGCAGCCCATGGAGGAAGGATGAGGGGGTGTAGAGATTCCACCTGCAGCCCATGGAGGACCCCANGATGGGAGGGGTGGGGGGAGGTGTTTTAAAGTCTGATTTTATTTCTCATTCCTCTACTCTGTTCTGTTTGGGAATAAATTAGATTAATTTCCTCTCTAAGTTCAGTCTGTTTGGCCCATGATGACAATGAGTGATCTCTCCCTATCCCTATCGATCCACAAAGTTTTTCTTTATACTTTCTCCCCTGTCTAGTGAACGAGGGGACTGATAGAGCGACTCTGGTGGGCACCTGGCCCCCAACCAGGGTCAACCCACCACATATTCCAAAGTACTCTATTTTGTTGTTGAAAACCTGCTGAGACCTTCCCTTTCCCAAACTGAGTGCTGCAAATAGTAGAATTGGTCCTTGTATCTGAGGATTTTCTTTGCGTTGTGCCCTCCATGCCTCCTCTTCCCTTTCCAAAAGCTTTTGAGCCTCATAGTAACATTGGGGCTGATCAAAGTCCTTAAATGCATTAGACATGCATTAATTGTTTGTATCTTTGACTAGAAGTGCTATCACTGTGTTCTTATGAACAGTATTAATGTAGAGTATCTAGAAAGACTGTGTGGTGTTAATGAATCTAGAAGCTGTGGTCTGTCTGGTATCATTTCTGTCTAGATGCACAGAAATGAGGCAGTGTCTGTGAGGAGGAGGAGGTAAAGAGGTAAAAACAGTAGGAGCTACAGGAAAAGGTAGGTAAAGAGACTGTAGGTTTTAGAGATGATTGTACAATAGCAAGACCAGCTTCTTTAACTTCAGTAAAAACATTATTTAAACATAAAAGGCAAAGTAACTCGAAAGACAGCACCTGACAGGGGATGAATGTAGGAATTACTTTTCTAGTGATAAACATTTAAATGGAATAATTGTGACAACCTCTAAAAATTGCTCTAGAAGTCAGGGTAATAGCTAGTTATACCCAGTAATAGTCAAGTATAATAATTAGGTGCCTGGACTATGTTTAAGCACTTTTATATAAAATCAGCAAAGTGGTGGAATAAATGTGCTACCACTTTTTCTGTCCTTTGCACAAAGTATTTCTTTTGCAAAAATCTGCACAAAGGAGGTCAGTGCTTTCCCTCTATTTGGTAGATCATTACCGATACTGTTAATAAATCAGAAATAACTGACAGATTAACAACCTAAATGTCTCCTTTCTCTTAATGCGGTACTGAGTCAGATGAAAGCAGCTTCATGGAGGGACCGTGCTCAGATCTCTCGGCATTGATTGTGTCTGCACTCTTCCTGCTTGCCAGTGGCTAATTAGGAGGTAGAAAGACCAACCCAAAATGCGTTACAGAAATAGTATAATTACATTTATTAGGAAGTCTGTGTACATGTGTTAGATTAGCACTGGCTATCCTTGTCTTTAATTATTTGATTTTGGTAATTCAGTTCTCTAGCCAAGCTTCATGTTAATCAAGGCAGATTTACACAAAACCCTGGTGTAATGCTTGAGTATGGGAAGACAAGGGGGGGTAAGGATTCTGGTGCTCCTGCCACCTCGCCTGTAGCTGTTTCAGGAAGGGGATGGGGAGAAGCAGGTTGTGTGGTGGTTGAGCTGTCGAGGAGCAATGCATTGGCAGTTCCCCTGCAGAAGAGTCCCTTGTTGTGCTTGGGTAGCCAGGCTGGTTGTCCTGATCCCCCGGTCACTTGCCAGGGCTTTTCCAAAGGCTTACAGCAGAAGCCAGCAATGTCTCTAAAACAAAGGATTTGAAGGAGGATGGCAGCGTGGGAAAAGGTGTGTGATAAAAGTCAGTGTGACATCTTTTGGAAGGGGAAGGTGATGCTGCTTTACCAAATCTCTCATCAGGTTTATTTTATGCACTTGTACGTTAGGGTCCCATAGTCAGTGGCACTNTTGCATGTGGAAGCCCATTGGCTGCGGCATTTCCCAGGAGCCTTTGTTCCCTGGTGCATCATCATCAGGGCTGGTGTGTCACAGGGGCCTGGGCTGGCAGTTGGCCGTGCTCCTGGAGCGACTACAGAGGTGGAAGGAGGTGAGAGAGGTGGCTATCTGGTTCCCGCACCCCAGGAGCTGGAGGAGCATTTCTACGCCTTCCACGTGTCCTGTGACATTGCTGGCGCAGAGTCTGTGTCTCTAAGTGGCCTTGGGTAGCCATGCTGCGCAGGGAAGGGCAGAGGAACAGCTGCCTCAAGCAAGTGCGGTTCCAGCTCCCCACCAGGGACTGGCGGGAAGAGCGTGAGTGGGAGAGGAGAGAGGCTGCTGCTGTGGAGCTCTCAGCCCCAGCGAGTCCATTAACTGGTTTCCCGTGCATCTTGGTGAAGCATGAGCAGGTTGCCAAGGATGACTGGCTGCCCCTCTGGCAGAATTGGTGGAGGAGACTTCTGGCTTGTCTGTGTGGATGGAAGAAGCCTTGTAGAGTGAAGACAACCCCTTTGGTGCATACAACCCCTTGTGATGAAGACAGCCCCTGTGCGAAGGAGGCATCTTTTGCAAAGCCTGTTTATTGTACATTCGATTTGTTTTCTTCATGCCTAGTTTTTGAATGTATCTAATTTCAACTTTTAAAAAAAAGCACAAAAGTGCATTTTATTTACATGACATGAATAGAGAAACCCATGTTTGCCTACTGTGAAACCATTCTTGTGGTACCTGTTGTATTCATCTGTGTGTTAAATAACCAATAAAACAAATTTCTCAACCAAAATCCTGGCCAAATCTTTAAAATCCGCATGGTGGGGGAAAGGTGGCAGCCTATCTACTGAGAACAGAGCTTTTTCAGATGCACTACTAGGGAGAAGCTGTAAGAACAAAGTGGTGGGAAAAACCCTAGTCTGGTTTTGAAGGGAGTTGTTTTGTGAAAATCAGTCTTCAGGAAAGTCTGATCTTATTAGTGGTAATTCATTGTCATATTCAAAACAAGGATTTCAGCATAGCACTGTGTTGTTTTTAAATAATTTGCAGGTCTACCTATGTGCAGCACTTTGGGCAACTGATCATTTTAAGTGATGGTTCTGAATTGATGTGTACTGCCACGGTAGTGGAGAAATAACTTAGTGATTAACTGGTAAAACCAATGAGCGATGAGTTTGTGGTGGAGGGCAGCAGAGAACAATGACAAGCCAAGCAGGGACCGGTGACGTGGTGGCTGTGCTTCCTGCTCTTGAGCATGGCCTGTTCTGCAGGGGCAGGAAGGAGGTGGGAAGTGCCTCTGTGCTGGGTCCCGCTGGTGACCAGGAAAGGTCCTGCTGCTGTTAGGGTGGGCCAGGTGGGACTGTTCTATGATTATGGACCAGAGTCCCCCACACACATGTAGGTCATCTGCTTCAGGCACTTGGTGAAGGCGGTAGCTTCCTGAATTTCTCTCCTGGGTGCTTGGATTCACCAGTGGGTCTCCTCTGGTGTCTTTGGAGGACCTTCCGCCAGCCTGGATTGCCACAGCTTGCACTTACATGGGAGGTCTCTGGCCTAGATGGCACACAGGTCATCTTGCCAGATAGACCCATGTACTGGGTCGCACTTGGGTGGACTTAACTTTCTTCATTGCAGCTTGCATGGTGCTGTGTTTCAGATTTGGGACTGAAATAGAGCTTTCAGTGTGCATTTCTACTTGAAAAGTTCTGTAAAACATTACAACTCAGTTAACTGCAGTATCCCTGATAACTCAGTTTGCTTGTACAGCTATTGATTGAAATTAATACATATGGTTTAAAATCAACATGTATGGGTTGAAATTGTTATTTTTACTTCTGAAAAGGTATGACTCTCTCATGCTTTGTGATCCATTTAGAGATGCCACGTAAGCAGCATCCTTGAATGTTACATTGAGCTTGGTGTGCTTCGCACTGTTCCTTTTGTGTTCAGCCCAGGACACTTCGAAATTTCCCTAAGCCGAGGGTTATCCTGGGCGGTGGCTCGGGGCTGTTTCCTGGGCCCGGGGGTTATCCCAGGCAGTGGGAGGAGCCAGAGGGTGGGGGCGGGGCCACATGGCCGCTGTCCCTGGTGCTGGCACTCACGGGCCACCCTGCAGGTGAGGCTCTGGGGGCACCTTTTCAGGTTTGAAACGCCCATGATACCTTGAACGCAGGGATGGAGCAGATTGGCAGCTGGAGCAGGAAAAGATATAGGTGGCGTCATATGATGCTGTATCACTTCTGTCTGGTGGGGCAGAGCGCTAGGAAGTCTTTGGTGACTTGGGTGGATGCACAGATCTGAGAGGAATGTGTGGGCTCAAACATGCCAGTCCATGACTGTTCTCTGTGGAGTTTTGGGGGGTTGGATGGAACTGACAGGGCTTCTGATGCTATGTCTAGGGGATGAGTAAAAGAATCTGATCTCAAAGAGGAGATGGCGGGATGTTGAAAATCACCTGAAGGCTGAAGAAAAGTCAATTGATACACTTTTTTGATGAGGCAATTTCTATACTTTGAGATATTTAGTCTTTATGCTGCTGGGTGGAGCAACTTAAGAAAACCCTTTGGGTTCTTCAGTATCTGCTTCTCTGTAGTAATACTTTCTGCTGATCTCCTTTCTATTTATGTCCATGAGGTTCTTTAGTCTCTGAAGCTAATGGAAAGGAAGAAAGAAGCTTATCTTCCCAGACTCAAGTGAAGGAAGGGGAGCTGAGTGCTTTCTCACTTTTGTTAGGAGAGAGGGGACAACTTCTTCCCATTCTAATTTGCTCCAGATAATTTGATTGGAATCAAGCCATAAACTTGATAAGAGGTCACTGATGCTGTGGGATGACTTCCTGCATTTGTAATTACAGAGCTTTATAGCACAGTGTGTAGGTATGGATTTCCTTGAAAACAGTATTTGTTTGACTGCAGTCAGGTTACACGCCCTTTTATGGATTTCTTGGCTCATCTGCAGCTGTTTTCTGGATAAGCATTAAGCTAGAGATCTCGGTTTTTCTTGCTGGGATAATACTGAGTCTACTTATTTTATTAGCTTAGTGCCTTCAATTTGCTGTCTCTTCTGTGAGTTCTAGAAGGCAATTCTCATCTGTAAGCACTTTCTTATCTGTGAGTATGGTATCCTGGGGTGTGTGAAGAAGAATGTGGCCAGCAGGTTGAGGGAGGTTATCCTCCCTCTCTACTCTGCCCTGGTGAGTCCACGTCTGGAATATTGTGTCCAGTTCTGGGCTCTCCAGTTCAAGACAGGGAACTACTGAAGAGAGTCCAGNACTGGCTTGGGCTTCTAGAGAACAAATACCTGGAATTAATGTGAAAAGACATGTAGTAGATGATCAGCAGACTCATACTGAGAGGATTTGAGAAGCTGCCAGCCCCGCCTGTGTCCACCCTGCTGTCTGCTGGAGATGATTGCCTCTGTAGCAGAGGTTGAAGAATGGTCACTGGGTCTGTTCCTCAGGTGCTTACAGCCTGGCAGCTTAGA